>JAUELO010293624.1:0-15221 GCA_032357855.1 Amphibolips quercusostensackenii | reverse complement strand
ATGTGAAGAAGGATGAAAATATGCCCTAGCGGGTCGAGTGAAGGGAACGATCACTACGTATCACTTTACGGTCACGCAATTACGTAACTATTTCGTGCTTGGGGCCCGCTAGGGAAAGATTGAACAAAAACTCATTTTTGTAAATTTAAGCTTTTTTAATTTGCTGAAAGCTTGGGGCGTAGTTGAAACTAATATAAAATGAAACTGCTGTATTTTTACACTGAATTGGTGTAAATAATAACATAATGGCTGTATAATTAATGTATTGTACATATAGCATATATCTATAATATACTAATGAACTTTAGAAAAATCGAGAAATGTGTTCTCCTTATTACCCTTTATATAATACATGTATATGCAAAATTTGAAAATATAATTTCAAATTTTCAGCATGTTATGCACCTTTTCAGAAAAAAAAGAAGAAAATTTTAGTCAAAAAAAAAGCACTTTTGTTCGAGTTCATTTTTCAAGTCAAAGAAATTACCCACCAAATTCATACCTGTATAAATTTGACTGTCGATTTTTGACGATCGCTGCTTCCCCTTCCCCAATTTTGTTCATTTTCAAAAAAAATAAATTACATATTTGAGTATTTTAAATTTATTTAAATCGGTCAACGCGTGCCGCTGTCTTTTGAAAGTAACATAAGATTTTAAAAGAGAAAAGTTCTGTTTTAGAAAAAATAGAGAGGGAAAGTATTTTTTATAACCTTTTTGTAAATTAATCTTTACTGAAGCAGCATTCAATTTTGACTCTTTAATTTCGAATTGTATTAACATAATTACTATTTGTTTTTTGGTTTTAAAAAGATGAGTTTCATGAAAATGTAGGAAGTTTTTTTATATAATCAAAATTGCAGAAAAATCACATGTAAAACTATTTTTGAGAATGACATAAAATCTAAAAAAAATGTATTCATATATAATTGGGCTCTGAACTTGAGTTGTATGACCCTAGCTTAACTTATTTACGTGCTATCATAAAAAAATATTGCCGACGCACGCATGCAAGCACACACAGGTAAATTTTTTAAAAGCCTGTTTGTCTCCTGAGGTCAAATTATGTCAATATATGTCAAAAAATGAAGATCGACAATTTGCATCGTAAGTATTCTCTAATATATCCTATGTCTTATTTTGTGTTGTTCATTATGGTGGTTTTAAAACTAAACATAAACATACTATTGTAAACATTTATTATTCAGAAATTGATCATATTTATACCCTTATCGTATTAAGCTCGAGAAACATAAATTACAGTTATTAAGTTCTCATTTTAAACTTCTAGTCAATTGTACTTTCTAAAAATAATGTTTAAATAATTTTGAAGCGCTTTATTTTAATTTTACAAAAAATAGACATATAATAATCAATATCTTTACTGAAATCGCTACTTCAAGTTTCTTCCGTACTGCTGATAACCCTACCAGGTCTAGATCAAGGCTTATGCGCGTTTTTGACAATATCCGCTCTTATATCTCTATGACAGTCTTGAATGCTAAAAGCAATTTTTCTCTAATTACTTAAAAAAAGAAATAGTAAACTTTCAAAACAAAATATTTTAAGTTTTTATTTTATAGATCTGAATGAAATTTTCAGTAAACTTACACTTTTGAAAAAACACTACGAATCTTTTCAACAAGATCTTCTACAATTTTTTTTTCTGCTTGCAAATAGCAGACTTTTTCGACCAAATTTTCTGATAATGATTTCATTTTGATATCTTGTTGGCACATTGGTTTTATCATGTCTTCTAGTTTTGATTTTCCCTCTTCTAATTTGATGTTTATTTTTCTGTTAATTGACAATAATGTTTAAGTAATGGATCCATCTCTTTCTCATTATGATCACCTTTCAAGTGTCAAACTGGTCCGTACTGTTTTGAAAGAATAGCGTTAATAGGCTTCGCTATATTATCTGTTAATCACAAAATTTAGTCATGATATATGTAAAAACAAATATAAACAAATATGACTCCGTATGGCTCAAAAGTCTCATTACACCTGTATTCCACATGGGGCCCTCTAGTTATACTGAAGTACCTTTATGCCAATACCGAATGCTAGAAAAGAGTAGAATTATTTTTAAAGATGTATTAAAAAAAAAATTTAAGTTTTAGATTAAAATATCTAAAATCTTGATGTTGTAGACACAGATAGAATTTTAAGTGAACATACACTGTGAAAATAGAGATGCATATCTTTTGAACATCTTGTATAATTTTGTATTCTTCTTGTAGCGAATTTCAGACTTTTTTCACCACATTTTTTGATAATAATTTAATTTTCCTTTCTTGTTTGCATGTTGGTCTTATAAGATTTCCTAATCTTAATTTTCTATCCCCTAATTTCTTGTCGATTTTGCAGGACACTTTGTCATAATAGTTAAATAATACTTCCATCTCTTCATAGACATTTTCTAAACAGCAAACTGACTGATTTTTTTTTGAGTACATCATAAACAGGTTTCGATATTAATGCATCAGAGCTCAAAATTTTGTGAGATAAATTTGTTAATTATAAAATTAGACAATGATTAATAAAATAACAAATACGAACTTCTGACATGATTGCACGTAATAAAATTTGTCACCGAAACCAGTACTGAAAATAATCCTTCCTCCATCAACCAACAGAGCCGATTTTCGTAATTTCTTTTAATTTTAATATTTTCCAAACACCAGTATAAAAATTAACTTAAGCATAAAATTTTTTATTTTAGATCTTAATTCTACACGCACAGAGCCTTATTTTGGGCCATCCCTGAAGAAAATCGGACTAAAAATCTTATAGCATAGGAGTCTTCTCACTCTTTAATATTCCTATCCTTCTTCCCCCAAATGATTTCTAGCTTCAGATTTAAAACTTCAATAGAAATTAGATTTTTCCCTAGGTTTTTAGTATTTCCTTACACTCGGCAGTGGTTATTTCATGATTATTTATAAATAGCTTTTTCTAGACTAGGTAAGATATGAAAAGACGCTAGTTAGAGATTCTAAGTCGAAATTTTCAAAAAACATATCCTAATCAATTGAAGATTAATTATTGTTATAATAATATAATAAATATATTGTTATTATATTAATATAATAATTATAATAAGTAACGTGATAAATAAACACAAATTTTATTGACAATAATTTTTATCGCATACATTGAAGACTGTATGAATATTACACAAATGTTTCTAAACACAAAAAAACAATACTCACTCGTAAATTTTAGCGATCTCATACCCTTCTGATAAGATAAGGAGTACATTAGAAAAATTGTAGCAAAATAATATGCTTACATTAGTTTGACAAATAAAGCAGTTGGAGGAAACTTCATAGATAAAATTATATACCGATATTATCACATCAAACATAGTCTAAATTAATGAAAATAAAAACATGAACGAAAAAATTACCTGTAATCGTTTAAATTAAAATAAAAACTTTAATAATAACCCTGTTTGGCACTAAAAATATAGAGTAAACATAAATGTATAGCAATTTGATAAAAATATTTTTTAATTTTTCAATAAGACATTCTGTATAAAAAAATTATACAGACTTTTTAGGCGCATGAATATTCACCTAATTCTACTTCCTCTTATATTTATTTTACTGCAAAAGGAACTTCATTTCACCTAACCTAAATTATTTTAAAATAATTTTTATTCACGAAAAATTAAAATTAAGAAAATTTCAATTTAGTCAACATTAATTTTTTCAGTTGAAATAATATGATAAGTTACGTAAACAATTATTATGCTTAAAATTTGAGACAAGTCAGTATCAATATTTTGATTTGTACTGAAATTAAAACATTCAGGTGCAATATTATTACAATCTGAGTTCAGACAACAATAAGATTTTTATTTAAGCGAAAATTATAGCCAAAAAGTTAATTATCCATGGAAACTTTCACGTCAAATTAAAAATGATGAGTTAAAACAAATAATTAGAAAGAAAAATTTTAATAAATATATAAAACCCGTTAGGCTTTCTCTTCGTCAGATCTTCTTTTCGGACATATTCGTTTATGTTGCAAGAAATAAATGAATGCATTATTCGGGCATTTCTTTATTAAATTTGTTCAAAAAACATTAAATTTATCAACTAATTACGAGTGCTGCTAAAATTATCATGAAGTTCTCAACTAAAAAACTGGCACTGAAAAAAACTAATTTTCCCTTCTAAAAATGCCCGAATAATGCATTTTTTCATTAAGCTTGTTTTTATAAAATCATAAAATTTAATAAAAAATTATGAATTTGCATTTGTTTTGTAGTTTTTGGTTTTCGGAGGAAACCTATGAATTGAATAAAAATTTTGGACCAATTTTCAGGAAATGGAATATTGAACAGCAAGTCCAATATTGCTCTAGATCCGGCGTTAGTATCCGGTCATACGGAAATTAAAGTGAATTTACGAGTCTGCGCTCGCGGAAACCGCTGCTCTGATTTAAAGTTTCATAAAGAGGAATTTTATCTTCGTTTAAAAGATTCTGACTCAGCAAAGCAGTTTTTTAAAAACAAAAAAAAGTTCATTATTCAAGATGTTTATTTGATAGTTATTTTATTGAAATCTGAAGAGTAATTTCAATGTTTTAGTCTACTACAAAATAAATATCTCGTCTAGAATAAATTTTGCTCCTGGAAAGTTTTTTATAAATAAAAATATAATTAATTTTACTTCTGATTATATTATAGAATATATAAAGAGATTTTCAGACAATTTTTGTACGACTGTACTAATTATTTCATTAATTAAAGTAAAAAGATATTAATATTGTGAATAATTTTATAAGTTTTTTAATTTCTGATCTGCTTACACAGAATGTTAAAGTATACATTTTTTGTGATAATTGACTTGTAATTATTTTAATTATTGTCGAAAATGTCGATGTTACTTTAATTTTAAAAGATTGGGATAAGCTATGCCCATGGAACGGATTTTTTGAGGAGTTGACCTCACGGCTTCTGAATGTACACCAAATTTTAAAACATAAAAGAAATATTTCAAAGCTCTCGGAAATATTTTTAAAATATTTAATAAATTTCAAAATATTTTAAAGACTTTAGGATATTTCAAAAGATTTCGCAAAGATTTTTAAAATTTCAAATATTAAAAAAAGGCATGTACATTGCATTTCAAAGATTTCAAAAGATTTTAATAAAAAATTATTTTTAAAGAGTTGTATAAGATTTTAGAAAATTTAGAGGCTTTCAAATGTTTGAATGACTTAAAAAGGTTTTATAAGATTCTACAAAGAAGGATTTCAGAAAGATTTCTAAAGATTTCTCAAAGCATATGAAATATTTCAAAATTATTTCAAAGATTCTATAAAGATTTTATAAAGATTTCAAGAATTTTCACAATGATATCAAAAAGAGTACAAAGATTTCAGAAGATTTAAAAGAGATTTCAAATTATTTTAAAAGCTTTCAAAAGACTTTATAAGATTGCAAAACCTTTTAAATATTTGAGTTATTTTAAACGATTTCAGAGGATTCCACAATAAAGGATTTCAGCAAGATTTTGAAGGTTCCATCAAGATTTCACAAGAATTTTAAAAGATTTCAGAAAGATTTCAAAGATTTTAAAAGACTTTGAAAATATTTTTAAGATTACATAAGGATTTCATAAGAATTTCACAAGATTGCACAAAGATTTTAGATGATTTCAAAAAGATTTCGAAGATTGTAAAAGATTTCGCAAAGATTTTAAATTATTTCAAAAGGTTTCAAAATACTTTGTAAGGTTGCGAAACCTGTTCAATATTTTAATTATTTTAAACGATCTAAAAAATTTCACAAAAAAAGGATTTCATCAGGATTTCAAAAAATTTTACAAAGATTACAAATGTTCTATAAAGATTCCACAACAATTTTAAAGGATTTCAAAAGACTTCAAAAATATTTCAAAAATTACATAAGTATTTTATGAGGATTTCAAAAGATTGCACACATACTTTAGATGATTTTAAAAAGATCTTAAAGATTTCAAAAGATTTCGCAAAGATTTCAAAGAATTTCAAAAGGTTTTAAAAGATTTGAGAATATCTTAAAAGCTTTAAAATACTTTAATAATTTCAAACGAGTTTAAAACATTCCAAAAAACCAAAATTACAGACAGATTTCAAAATGTTTCACAAAGATTTGAAAGATTTAATGAAAATTCAACAAAGATTAAAAAAGATTTTGAAAAAATTTCTAAAAGACTTCAAAGACTTTGCAAAGATTTTAAAAGACTTCGAAAAGACTTCAACGATAAAATAAAGATTTCATAACAATTTCAAATAATTGAACAAAGATTTTAAAAGATTTCAGAAAGATTCAAAAGTTTTAAAAAGATTTTAAATGATTTCAAAAGATTTCAAAAGATTCTAGAAGATTTCAAAAGCTGTAAAATATTTTAGTGATTCCGAACGATCTCAAAGCATTCTTAAAACGAGAATTTTAGAAAGATTTTAACATATTTCACCAAGATTTTTTTAACGATTTCCTTAAAGATTTCATAAATATTTCACAAAGATTTTAAAAAATTTCAAGAAGATTTTAAAGATTTTACCAATTTTTTTAAAACTTTGAAAAGATTTTAAAGATTACATAAATATTTCATAATGATTCCAAAAGATTGCACAAAGATTATAGAAAATTTTTTAAAAATTTCAAAATATTTTGCAAGGATTTCAACGAATATTAAAAGGTTTCAAAAGATTTTATAAGACTTCATCAGCTTCAAAATATTTTAGTGATTTCAAACGATTTAAAAATATTCCAAAGACAAAGATTTCAAAAAGATTTTATGAAGATTTCAAAATATTGCACAAAGGTTTCAGAAGATTTCAAAGATTTAAAATATTTCAAAAGATTCTAAATCATTTCAAAAGATTTCAAAAGATTTTACAAGATTTTAAATGCTTTAAAATATTTTAATGATTTTAAACGATTTAAAGGCATTCCAAAAACGAAGATTTCAGAAAGATTTAAAAATATTGCACAAAGATTTTAGAAGATTTTAAAGTTTTCGAAGATTTCAAAGACTTTAAATATTTCAAAAGATTTTGCAAAGATTCCAAATCATTTAAAAAGGTTTCAAGAGATCTTATAAGATTTCTAAAGCTTAAAAATATTTTTATGATTTCAGACGATTTCAAAACATTTCAAAAAAAAAAGATTTTAGAAATATTTTCAAAGGTTTTACAAAGATTTTTTAAATTGCATAAAGATTTTACAAAGAGAGCAAAAGATTTTAAAAATATTTCAGAAATATTTCAGAGATCTTACAAAGATTTCAAAAGATTTTGCTAAGATTTAAAAGATTACATAAAGATATCAAAAGATTGCGCAAAGATTGCACAAAGAATTCATAAGATATCAAAGATTTAAAAAGATTTCTGAAAGATTCAAAATAAATTCATAAGGTTCAAAAATATTTTAGAAGATTTCAACAGCTTTAAAATATTTTGCTGATTTCAAACGATCTCAAAACGTTAAAAAAAAACAAAGTTTTCAAAAATGTTTCAAAAGCTATCCTAAAGATCTTGAACATTTCATAAAAATTGCACGACGATTTCAAAAGATTTCAGAAAAATTTCAGAACGATTTCAAAGATTTTATTAAGATTTTAAAAGATTTTAAAAAGTCTTCAGAAATAAAATAAAGATTTCATAAAGATTTTCGGATTGAACAAAGATTTTCGAAGATTCCTAAAAGATTCAAAAGATTTCAAAAGATTTCGCAAAGATCACAAAAAATGTAAAAGTTTTCAAAAAATTTTAGAAGATTTCAAAGGCCTAAAAAAATTTCAGTGATTTCAAACGATTTCAGTACATTCCAAAAGCAAAGATTTCAGAAAGATTTAAAAGATTTTATAAAGATTTTCAAAGACATCGGAAAGACTTCCAAGATTACATAAAGATTTCAGGAAGATTTTAAAAGATTCACAAAGATTTCAGAATATTTCAAAAAGTTTTCGAAGATTTCAAAAGATTTCTTTAAGATTTCAAAAGCTTTGAAAAATTTTAATGATTTTGAACGATTTCACAAAGATTTTAAAGATTCCATTAAGATTTGATAAAGATTTCAAAAGACCTAACAAAGATTTCAGAATTTTCAAAAATATTCTGAAAATTGCAATGGATTTTAAAAGGTTTCACAAGGTTCTAGCAGACTTCAAAAGAAGATTTTAGAAGATTTCAGAAAGATTTTAAAAAGATTTGAAAGATTTTACCAAATTTCAAAAGACTCCAAAAAGATTTTAAAGATTACGTAAAGTTTTTATAAAGATTTCAAAGGATCCCACAAAGATTTCAGAATATTTCAAAAAGATTTTAAAGATTTTGAAAGATTTCGCAAAAATTTAATAAGGTTTAAAATATTTGAATGATTTTAAACGATTTAACGAAGATTTCAAAAAGATTTTAAAAGACTTCACAAACATTTTGAAGATATAAAATAAAATTATTTAATATTATCATTAATATAAATTAATATTATGAAACATTATTATAACTATCAAAATAAATTGAATTGAATTTTAGCTAAAAATTTTTACTAATAATTTGATCGACAAATCACTATAGGTTTACTCTTTTGCGGTAAAACATTTTGTAATTAAGTAAGTCTTTATTAAACACTTATAAGTTAAAAATGAGTTTTTTTCAAAGATTTGTCTTTAAGTTGCGTGAATTAAATTCGGCTGGAAGCGTAAGGGTGAAAAAATGACCCCAAGCTTTCACGTCTTAACTGCGTTCCTTATAAAGAAACGACGTTCGTGAACGACATTTTTATGATCAGAAGGCCACCTTTCATACCAATTAGAAAATATGGGAAAAGTTAAAAGCTCTTAAACTTCTTAGTTGGTGGAGCGAAGCTTATTATTGCGCAAAAATTAGGTTCTTGTTTAATAAAAAATTTTTAGCAAATTTCCATGCAGGTTTTTTATAACTTATTTTTTCTTAAAAATTAGCAATCTACCATAGCTTATTTTTATGTCAATTCAACATGCTGAAAGTTTTAGTTTAAGCTCATCGTAAAAAATCAGACTGACGGAAAAACATTCAGAATAGGGGTCTAAATTACCAAATTTTCTCCGCTTCTCTTATTCTTCAACTACTGATATCAAAAACGAAAATTATAACAATGCAACTTTTTTTTAATATTAATATGACATGCCAAAAGCTTTAATTTCAGTGATCCCCGAAGAAAATCGAACCAAAATAAAGCTTCCAGTATAGGTTGAAAAATTTCAAAAATTTTCAAAAATTTAAAAAAAGTTAAAAAATTTCCAAAATTTTCAACAATTTTTGAAAAATTTAAAAATCTTTTTAAAAATTTATAATATTGTTCAACATTTCTAAAAGTTTGAAAAATTCCTGAAGGTTTTCAAACATTCTGAAATTTTTTAAAGTTTTCGAAAAATTCCAAAATTTCTCAAAAATTTTAATAATTTCCAAACTTTTCAAAAATGTTGAAACTTTAAAAAATTTTTTAAATATCCAGAATTTAAAAGAAACATTTAATTTTAAAAATTAAAATAATTTTCCGAACTTCTTTAAAAATTTTCAAACTGTCAAAAAATTTAAATAAATTTTTATAATTCACAAACTTTGCAAAAAATTCCCAAGAATTTTAATAATTTCTAAACTTTTCAAAAAGTTTTGAACCTTAAAAAACATTTTAAATTTTCCAAAAATTTCCGAAAAGTTTTAATATTTTTCCACATTTACAATATTTGTTAAGCTTTCCAATCATTTTTGAAATTTTTACAAATTTTAAAAATTCCCAAACCTTTCAAAAAATTTTTTAACTTCCAAAAATTTCCAAGCTTTCAAAATTTTTAAAAATTCTTAAAATTTCAAAATATTTTATCCATTTCTAAACTTTTAAAAAAATTTTGAAGCTTAAAAATGATTTCAAAATTTTTCAAAATTTTAAAAATTTTCAAAAATGTTTAAAATTTCCAAAAGTTTCAAATTTTTTTTTAAATTTTTAAAAATTTCGAAAAATTTTAGTAATTTCCAAACTTTTCAAAAAATTTGCAAACTTTCAAAAAAATTTTACATTTCATAATTTTTTGAAATTTTCCAATATTTTTACCATTTCCAAAAATTTCAATAATTTCCGAAGTTTTCAAACAAATTTTAAAACTTTAAAAATCTCCAAAAATTTTTAACATTTCTAAAAGTTTTCAAAATTCCTGACGGTTTTCAAACATTCTAAAAATTATCAAACTTTCAAAAGATTTCAAAAATATCCAGAATTCAAAAAAAAAATTAATTAAAAAAAATTTCCAAAAATTTTTTTAAATTCACTAAATTTTCAAAAGTTTTCATAATTTCCAAACTTTTTTAAAAATTTGCAAACTTCTAAAAAATTTTGAAATTTTTCAAAATTTTCAAAATTTTCGAAAATTTCCGAAAAATGTAATAATTTTTTAACTTTAAAAAAAATTTCAAACTTTCAACAAATTTCAAAATTTCTAAAAAATGTTAATAATCTCCAAACATTTTAAATATGCTTAAAACTGAAAATTTTCCAATTTTTGTGAACGTAGGCGCAATGAACGTTCGCTAGTTGGTCTATTTATCGAAAAAGGGACTTAAATTTACTTTTTTCCCTAGGGCAGAAAGTAGATGTCAGAGCGGGAGGAAAATACAGTAGTCCACTTTCGATGCGCTACACACGCGTCGTAAGACGAAATTCCCGACGGGACGTTGTGAGAAATTGATTTTTCACATTAATTCTACATGATGAGAGCTTCAATTTATTGCTCAAAATTTAAAATTCAAATAAAAAGCAGATGTTCGACAAGCTTCTCAGTATTTTTCTACGTTCCTCAGTGGTCACTTTATGTGGTCAATACAAAACCTCAGGATCGTTTCTTTACTATTGCTTTTTTTTGCGAGTTATGAGACAAACAGACTTTTAGATAATAAATATTCATTTTTCTATATATTTATTCCAATATCATATCATTTGAAGTTTGGGTAATGTTTGCAAGACTATCCTCTAAATTGTATTCTACCTTATGTGTACGTATGTATATAAATTTTTAGTCAGAAGTGATAAACGTATTGTTAAATTACTCTACGCATATCTTATATAAACGTAAAATTTTTCTTTATTTTCTAAATAAATGTAGGTAAAGTGAATTGAGGTATGGAGGAACGTCTGTGGGCAAGGAAAAATCAATTTGATTTACATATACCGTGTTGCTCTCCGGTATAAAAATGCTGTCACTCTGTTTCTTATTTCTCTCACCAATCCTGAAATATTTAACACCTTTACCTCAATACTTTTTTGGAAGGATCGATACTAGAAATAAGGATTTTTTTAAAGAACTTTGCACCAGATATACAGAAAATGTCTTCTTGTCAAAATGTCTAATTATACATTTTTTGGGGGATTTTCGAAACTGCAGACCAATGATTCAAAAGAAAATTATCAGTAAAATGGACAGTTCTAACTCAAACAATTGTCAAATTTCTAATTTTCACACGCATTTAGATATAAAAATTTGTCGATTATTGAAATGTTAGGATATACAGCATTTTTGGGGGTTGTTTAATGATCCCTTAAATACTCGAGTTGGAAATCACATTACAATAAATGTAGGAAACATTTCCTAGCGAGAAATATCCTTGAATTCATTTTAGGGGTTGTTTCAGCATCACATAAAGATTCAAGCAAGGAAATCGACATTTTCTAAGAACCCAAGATCCCAGAACATTTTTTTGTCATACTATTGGTGATGGAAATTCATTCACAATAAAAGTAGAAAACATATCCTCGCGGATACAATCAAGGAAATTATTTTCAGGGTTCTTTAAACATCCTTAAACATTCAAACAAGAAAATTAATATTCCGTAAAAAAATAACCGGATATTATATTTATTATACTGTTAGGGTCGAAAATTACTTGACGATAATTGTGAGAAGCATATCTCAGTAGAAGAAGTCGTTAAATTAATTTCAAGTGTTGTTTTAAGATTCCTTTAACATTTAAGAAAGCAAATAAACATTTCCTTACCAGAAAAATCGCGGGAGATTTTTTTATTAATTAATTGACGTCAAACATCAATTCACAATGAACGTTCGAAATATATCCTAGCAGGAAAAGTCGCTGAATGCATTATAAGAGTTGTTTTAACATTTGATAATTCATAAAAATTTCGATTTCTTATCAACGAAAATGAGTTTAGGGTTGCTTTTGAATTAAAATTTTTGTGCCTTTTAAGAGTCAAAAATAACACCCTTAAAAAATGTTTTAAGAAATTTAGTCAAGTGGGTAGTTTTTTGATGATTTCCTAAAGCGATTTTCTGCGCTGATATGTTGAGCAGAAAATCTCCTAAGATGTAAGCTGTTAAAAATCCGCTGTTTTCATCTTTCGTCTATTGAGAATAGAAAGCACAACACCCTAAAAGAATCCAAAGGTATATTTTAATAATGTTATATTCCTAATGATGTATACAAATGAGATTTTCCCGATAAACATTTTATTTTTAGAAAAAACTGATAGTTTATTAGCGATCTAAAGAGCAAGATTTTTAAAATTTTATGGTTCGAAATTCTTTAGAATGCTTTAGCATTTAGCTATGTTGACGATAAAACGTGCTAGAAGATAAAAGTAAAATCAGGCATATTTGGTCGGAAGCAAATACTTGACCTTTATGTTATTCTTGCAGTTGGAAAGAAGTTCCTCCTAATTTATAAATATATATATATATATATATATATATTTATATATATTGATATTGACATGTCCAAATGATAAACTTTTATCTCAGAGAGATCAAATGAAAAGGTGCTGACTCGCTTTCATCTCGGAAAGACCAAATGAAAAAGTGATAACTCGCGTGTTAAACTCTTGAAGCTTCAAAATCCCCTATATTTCTTTAAGTTTCTCCGAGATGAAACCTTTTCATTTGGATACGTCGATATTTCAACCCAAAAGTGAAAAATAAACATTTTCAACAATATTTAAAATAACACAAAACAAACAGCGATTTTTTTCTGAAAACTCCGTAAGCTGAAAATCTTAGACAACGGATTCATTTTCAGGACATGAAATCCTTCGGAGTCACCTAGTCCAGTCTTCGGACACAAAAAATTAAAAAAAAACACAACATATTCCACTATATGAAATACAAGATCAAGAGTACATTATATTGCAAACGTTTTATTGCGCTTTAAACTTAACCACAATCCCTATATATCGATAAGTAAAGTCATAAAATGCTGGAATAAAAGTAAACTAAGTTAAATCGCCCAAACACTAAATTGTTAAAGCTGCTTACACTTTGATGAAAAAGAATTTAAGAGCTTTTCGTGCTTTGCCAGCCGCGGATCAAGCCATTTTTAAAAAATTGCTTTAACTAGAATTTCTACACCTAAACCCTTTTTTTATACACATTTTATACCCTAAACACTAAGGGTAAATCGAATCAAAGTTGTTAATCACTTAGTTTGATACAAGAAATGTGATCATTGCTTAAATGTTGATAGAAATGAAAAATATTTTTAATAACTGTCTTATGCCGCAAAAATGATAAGCCTGTTGTAGCAAAGTTAAAATTAAAGTTTTTAAATTACACTTGTGTTTAGAAAAACAAAGACTTTTTGAGATATTGTCTTATCGATCTTTTTATATGAATATCAAAAAAATATTTCCAATAGTGGAAGCTTCTTTTAAAAAAATAAACTCAATTCTTCATGGGTCATTGCTGCTCTCCTCTATCCTACTTCACCTATAATTTATAAGTCGATTAGTAAAAAATAAATACATTAAAACAGCAGCAGTGGTAAGTTTTCAAACATTTTAGGTATTCTCAACGTAATTTGAATTCATAAATTTCATTGAATCTCAGTCAAGTATTTCCCTCGGCTGAAAGATTTTAATTAGGAATACCAGAATATCAGTCAAGACGACTTTAGATGACAAGATTTATATGTATAGTGTATACCTGTATACAAATTACACATATTCGCTTTTATGAATTTTCAGTTTAGAGTTCTCTTAAATTCAGAGCAAACGTTACAACCTTAACCGAGCGTAAAAGCGGTAAATTTAATGGCACTTATCTTATTTTCAAAATTTCGAAGTAGGTGAAGTAGATCAAAAGGGTTAACTCATTTACAAGTAATTTATATTATCCTGGATATCAATTTTTAGCATCCTTGCTTTTCCAAACATATAATTATCAGATCTCAAGAGTTATGACATCATCTTGTCTTGTCTTGTCATCTTCATCTTGTCTCATCATCGTCTTGTAATAAATTTTTTCTTGTGTTTTTACATTTATTATAAAAACTTTGATTGGTTGTAGATACAACGCTTTAAAAACTTCAATTAGACCCTTTATATTAACCGATGAAATATCAATTGCTCATTATAATATGGATACAAGTTTAGGTAGTCCGTATAAATAATTAGGTTTCAATTCTATAGTATAGGGAACGCGCATTAATTACGTAAGGATGATTTCTGAAATTTCACACCCCTAACCCTATTGTAAGCATTTGTAGGATTTTTATGACACTGGACATTTTAAAAGTTTTTAAAGTATTCCAGTGATTTTAAAGTATCTTAACAGATTTCAAGGTTTTTGAGAAATCAGAGAGGACTAGAAAGTATTTCAAAGAATTACAATTTTTTAGGAAATTTATTAGATTTTTAAAGTTTTTTAGGAATTCCATGTGATCTCAAGGCATTTTAAGAGATTTCAAGGGATTAGAAATATTTAAGGATATTTCAAGCGATCACAAATAATTTAAAGAAATTAGGAGCGAATTACGCAGATTTCAAGAAATTTTAAGAGATTTTAAGGAATTTTCAAAGATTTCGAAATATTTCAAGATAACCTAATGGATCTCAACAAATTTGAAAGAATATTACTAGATTTCAAGAGATCTGATGGGATTCTAATAATTTCACGGAATTTCGAAAGAGCTTAAGGGGGTGTCCTGCTTTATTTGGCCCAAAAAAGATGTTTTTTGAGAAATTTTTGGATGGAAAAAAACAACTGAGCCCAGTGAACTTTGAGGTATATTTTAATCTATATTTTAAAAGTTTAAAAAAAACTTTCAGCATGAAACAATGAATTATTCCAAATTTATCAGACTATTCTGTGAACGCCTTGCCACTGCAGTCTTCAATCGGCGGGAAAGATGCAGATCGTAATTCTTGTCTAAAACAAAAAAACCTAAAAAAATTGCAATTGGCATA
>JAUELO010293351.1:0-15225 GCA_032357855.1 Amphibolips quercusostensackenii | reverse complement strand
CTTCGCTTCCATGATGGTCCGACGCTCTTCTTTCTCTTTCCTTCTAACTCGCTCACTTACGGTGGCAGCACGGAGCTCCCACAAAGCCTCCTCCTTTATTTGTCTCCGACGGGAAATGACAGCGGCCCTCTTCTCCTCCTCGGTTAGTGTTGGACGCTCGACAGGTCTCTCTCCTCTGGACATTCACGGAAGGCGGTGACCCGGCTGACCAACCCACCTTCTGTCCTGCGACGCCTACTAGAGGCGGTAGCCCAAATAGCCAATGCACCTTCCTCCTCCCTACGACGTTCTCTGGCGGCGGCACGGCTGGACGACGAGCACCTTAGCTTGATCCGATGACTGGCAGCAGTGGCCTGACTAGTTAACTCTTTTTTGCTGTTACGGGTACAATGGCGACGATTGTGTCCCCCCTTCTTTCCTCCTCTTCGGAAACTCGTTCTGAGCAGTAGCCCTGCTGGCCAACTCTCCCTCCCTTTTTGTCTGCTGATTGAAAACGGCAGCCCGAATGGATGACTTACTTTGATTTGCCGAACGGAAAAACACCGTAGATAGAAAATGGCGAGGTTCTCCTCCGTGATAAGGCGACGATTGACGAGCGGTTGCCCGGATGGCCAACACACTTTTTTCTTCTCCCTGACGGCTGGAAGCAGTGGCCCGACTGGCCAACACACCTCTCTCCTCTTTACGGCACCCCCTGGCGTTGTTGGCTGGAGCGTTGGCGCGCAACTTTCTACGACGGCGGTCGCGTCGATTTGCACTCGTAATATGGTCACGCCCTATCATCAAAGGTTTCAATCGTGATTTCCAATGATACGGGACACTCGAAGACTCGACTGGACACCGGAACTCGCGACACTGGACTTCTAGACACACTCCCTCCTGATTAATACTCGATGCGAAGAGAACACGCGAACTATTTCTGGTAACACGAGGTAGGAACGAAACACAATAAACTGGCGAAAAAAAAACTGTTTACTGGAACTGAAGCAACTCGCGAATGATGACTCCTACCGACGGACAAAGTTACTGAAACGGCGAGGACGCAAAAAAAGAACACCGCGATAATTCCGTGAATGCTGTTTATTAGGTTTCCAACAATGACAAAAGTTGAGGACAGAGCAGCGTGGCTAAGCCTCTGAAATTTGTAAAGCGACTAACTACCACGAGCCGCTCTCGACTCTCGCTGACCGGGCGTGGAGCGCTCCGAGGCGGTAGGGTCAGCGTTCGAGCCCTCTGATTTGCTGCAAAAGTGACAGCGAAGTCGCAACTGAGCGAAGGGGCCGTCAGATAGGCCCGCCGGCCTCGCACGTCCGGGCGTCGCCCCTATACTAACTTATACCTTACTTATTTTATTTTAAGTTAAATAGAGTTTTAAAAATAGTAATTATGGTTTGAAAAATCTAAAATTAATACTAAGATCTAATTCTATCCTAACTTCAGATTTCCAAAGGAAACAGGAAGCTAGGGCGAATAGAAAGGTCGTTAGCTTTTATTTGCTAATAACTATTGAATTATTAATGAATTTCATTATTTTCTATTTTATTTATATCTTACTAATAACCCTTCTAATTCTGGCTAATTTTAAATAAACGATTATTCGTTAAAACTGGTTGAAAAGTACTGTGTGAACGGATATAGTTATTTACGAGATTAAGAGTTAATTTATAAGAATAATGGATGACGATGGTATTTAGGTATACTTATGTCGATTTTTTGCGATGGTACTAAATATTTATCCAGGGAAGTTTGTTTTAAGTTGCTGGCATCTTTTTCTCTTTTATTCTCCTTTCGATTTTGACTTAAGATTTTCCTAGTTACTTTTTATTTCTTATTTACACATGCCCCATATTTTTTCATACAAGTTTCTATATATTTATTTAAACTAGAAATAAACACTTTCACGAATTTAGATAATTCACGGACGTGTTTATTTAGATGCTGGTTGAGCTCCTTGGAGGTATTTTCCTGTACGACAGCGAGAGAAGGAAAGACGGGAGTAGAGAGAAGGACAATAGTGAAAATAGAAAAGAATAGATGTACATGGGAGTGAGGGAGAGGAGAAGAACTGGCGTACGTGCCGGGCCTGCTATCTAAGTTAACGCTTTGGCTGTTAAAATGTCGAGAACACATGCTTTGCAGGCTGTTATCTTCCGGCCCCGAAAATTGACCGTCAGGGAAGCTCTTTGCTTGGCGATGACTCACTTGGAGTACGCAAAGTCGTCGTTAGGTTAATCCGTGAAATCGTCAAGTCCTCAAAGGCTTGAGTGTGATTCAACGTAATAACGCAGTTTCCCGGCTAGGTTGTTAAGGTACAGCGCTTTATTGCTACGCTCCTGTTTTTTCACGCTGAAATGCACTTGATTGGCAGCTAACGACCCCTCCTTTTTAGCCCCGCCACGGCTCTCACAATAAAACGCGGCGCGGCATCAATTTCTTAAATTACGGAATCCAGGTTCACGCCATCCAGGTTCGACTGAATTATAATTGTCCGAAATTCAACTCCTTAATTTTTTAATGAATCTCTACGTTTTGACACTCCGTGATACCAAACATGATGTTTTTCCGAGGGCGCCTGTCTGTCCTTTCGTCTGTCTGTAAGTAAGCACGATACCTTTAGAAAAAATAAACGGATCAAATTAAGCTTTGGCACACTTTTTCAAGGTCCTAAAAAAAAGAACGAGTTCGTTAACAAGCTTTTTTCGATAAAATTTCAAAAAGTAAGCACATTTAAAATATTTTTGTGAACACTTTTTTCACGATTTAGAAATTCTATGCTCATTTGTAAATACAACTTAAAAATATAAACAATTTACCTTTATGACTTGTATCGATAGGAAGAAAATTATAGGAGTTGCAGTATTTTCGAAATTAAAAAAAAACAACAGAAAAAGCAAATTCTAAGCCAAACAACACACGATATGAAGAAGAGTCAGATAATAGTAAACGTTGCTTTTCAAAGGCCCTGAAAGACTATTACAACAAATTTTTAAATTAAAAAGAAATTCAAAAAAATCAAAAATCACAATTTTTACATTCTTATCATTTATGATTGAGAAAGTATTAGAATTGTCACAAAATTTAAACCTTAATTTTCCAAATAATCTCTACGTTTTGAGACTCCCTGATAGCGAAAATCAAAATTTTGCGATAGCGTCTGTCTGTCCGTCATTCCGAATGTCCGTCCGTAAACACGATAACTCTTGTAAAAATAAGCGGATCAAATGAAGCATTCCTTGATCTTGAAAATATCTACAGTTTCTGTTTTAACCTTTTTTTTTGATAGAAGCCATTTTCCTAATGTTATTTTTATATATCAAAAATGAAGAAATCGAAAATTCTAATTGTAAGTCATCTGACTTCAGATAATAAAAAAAGTTTGAAAGAGGAATTGCAGCTTTTTAAAAAGCCTGTAACTTGTTTGGAAACATTTTTTCAATAAAACTCAATATTTTAGTTTTGTTTTTCGAAAATAAGTCCAATTCTGAACTCAACTATTCAAGATACAGGAAAATGCCTGCGTGAGCAATTATAGCCTTTGAAAAGTTTCACCAAATTTGTGAAAACCATTTTTGATAGAACTTGTTATTTTGGTTTAATTTATCAAAAATACTATGTAAAAAGTCAAAAATTCCTATTTTGAACCAAACGACAAAGAATACGTAAAAAAGTCTTAAAAGTGAATTTCATCTCTCAAAAAGTTTTAACAAATTTGGTTTAAACATTTTTTCACAGAATTAGTTATTTTGGTTTCATTTAGCCAAAATACTAGGAATAAATATTCAATTCGAATTTTGACCAAATTAGACGATATAAAAAAAAAAAGTATCAGAGAGGAATAGCAGTTTTCAAAAAGTCCTCTTAATATGTTTTTAAGCCATTTTTTGATAGTACTTCTCAATTTTGCTTTATTTATCATAATTAATATTTTTAGTCTTATTTATCAAAAATAATATTTTTGTTTTATCTATGGAAAATACTTTTGCTATATCTATTTTTTCATTCTTATTATTTATGATTGTAGCTTTCCAAAATTCACTATAAATTTTCCGTCAACAATCCGCAGATATTACTCGGAGCTTACGTTTAATATATCCTAATTTTTATGAAAAAAAATTTAAATTTTTATGCAAAATACGCAACATACGTAAAAATATTTAAAACAGTCATTGTAGATTTTTGAAACCACTAAAAAAGTACCCTTAACCATTTTGTACATTTTCATAGTTTCTGTCTATAATAAATATCATCATTTTTAGAGTTTCATAAGCTGCGATGAAAACTGTTATATCGAAGCAACGGCAATCCATCCGTCCATCTATCGTTTGTATTTTGTTGAAAAGAATTCAATCTGAAGAATAAAATATTCATATATAACATAAAAACGGCCTAAAAATTTACCAAAATTTAAAATTTTCATCAAAGTAGTTATTTGAACAGCTATAAAATTAAAACAAATTTGAAAAAAAAAAATTAGAATTTTAAAGTAAAACATCTTTTAGGAGGAGTGTGGATTGAAAAACACGTGCGACAAAAACCATTTTTTTCGTGAGAATCTAACACTTTACAAAATTCGTACATAGGTTGGTGATTTTACCATTTTTAGGAGACATACGTAACCTCAAAGTGCAATTGCAAAGCAGGATTGATATACACTGTTTTTTGTGAAAATCCCTTGATCAACGAAGGTTTTAATAATACCAACGTTATTTGTAGTACACTTACATAGATCGTTTTTCACAGTGCACTCATTTCCCGATAAATGTTAATTGTTTTTATTCACTAATTGCTTTGAAATACACAAAACAATAACAAGATTGTTTTTAAGTGCAAATCAAAATGCATCTTAAAAATTCTACCTGGTTTCGCGAGTTCACATTTTTGCCGCATTGAAAAAATAGGTGGCGTATTGCAATCTAGCGGATTCCAATAACTTGCTAACCTTTTTACCCTTTAAAAGAAATGAAAAAAATACAATAATAGACAGAAACTCACACTATGCTAATTGATAATTAAGGCATAATTTTGAAATATAATCTTAAGCGATAAAGAGTTTTAAATTTATTAAAATGAATCATGGAAATTTTTTATTAATTTTCATTATTTTGCCGGATTTAAAAAAATCTTAGAAAAACTTTGAATCATTACAAAAGATATTTCGAAGTTTGAGAAGTTTCAAAAACATTTAAAAAACGATTTAAAAATCTGAGCAGATTTGAATAAATTTTAAACAAAGCTTAGATTTCCAAATACTTTTAAATTAAATTTTTAAGTATTTTAAGGACTTTGAAGAGTTTAGAGAAAACAAGAAAAATTCTCTTGAAATTCTCTGCAAAATTTTATTTCATTTTTTGTTTTCAAAATTAATTTTAACAAAATATTTCGAAATTTTTTTTAACATTTTGAATAATGTTTAAAAGCTTCAAAAAGATATAATAATAATTTTAAACTTGAAATTATTTCAAAAAATTCCAAACAAGGCTTATATGATTTTTAAATCAAATATCGAACATGAATTGCGCGCAAATTTGTGGATATAATTAAGGCTGATAGACCCTTATGCAAATAAACTTTATTTTATATCTAAAATTAAAACAAATACAACAATTGCCTTTATCGCAGAGGTTTTGACAATTTTATAATATTTGCGAGAAACTTTTCCCTTCTATCTGAGTGGAGCAGAAAGTGCGGAAACTGAAAAAAGCCGAGCGCGAAGCGCGAGGTCATATATTACTTAGCGCGAATGTTTTCATTTCAGAAAAATAAGAAACATTCAGAAGAAAAGAAGAAAATAACTCAAGAAGAAACATGTAAAGCATAAACTGAAAGTGAATCAATTCTGATGAATAATAACTTCCTTGTTATTTATTATTCAGGCTATTGACGTTTAAATATGGTTATTTTAAAAGATAATTATTGCAAAAGCTCGAAAGCCTACGTCCACGCTGATTAATTTTCTTTTTTTAATATTAAAAAAATAAGCTATTGACAAACCTACAATAAAAAATTTTTAGAGACTAAAAGATTATAATTTTTTAGCAGGCCAAGTAATGTATTAACTGATTGATTCAAGTTATTATAATTTTTTTCTCAATTTTCACTTTTGTAATTTCAATATTTTCACCTCTTGGTTATTTGAATAATGTAAGTCAAATACTGCTATATTTTAATCCGTGAAATTTTTAATTTCTGATTAAATATTGATCCTATTTGAGCAAAATACATGTACAACTAATTAACTAAACGTTTTTTAGTTTTATACGTCTAAATTAAATTTAAATAGTACTTATGAACAAAATAAAGAACATTTTTGGCTTTTATTTGAAATTTTGAAGAAAAGTTCGCGTTGTTTTATTTAAGAAACTTAAGGGTAAACAATGAAATTATTACTTCTTATTTTTAAATTTTAATTCATATGAGGGAAGCTTAACTCTCTTGCGGGAAAGCTAGTTTTGCGGAAAGATAATTTATAATTTTACTTTCAAGAATTGCAACGTTAATTTTGATTTTGTTATTCAAGCCAGTAATAATATTTGTTTTTTTAAACTACGTCATAATAATAGCTCTTACCCAATTTTAAAAAATGGATTTTGTTAAATAAAAGGTTTTTTTCCTTTAAACAAAGATGCTTTGCGATTTTCTTACATTCAATTTTGGAAGCTAAATAAATTGATGTCGAATATTTTTTTTGTTTTGAAACTACTCGTTGAAGCCGTCTTGAAAATTCAGGACAACGAGTCACTCCATAATTAAAGTCTTATCATTTTAGCGATAAAAATTGGTAATAAAGGGTATAAGAACAAAGCGATCAGAATGAAAAATTCTGTCAAAAATACAAGTTTTTCTGTAATTCATTTTCGTAGAAGTTTCTAATTTTCTCATAAAAAGTAACATTTTTTTTCTTCAGAAATACCATAAATTCAAAAACAAATATTTTTTCACAAAGCTGAGTCTATTTCACTATGTTGTATGTACTAAAAGATCTCCATGTGATCTATGTTCTAGAATAAATTATGTAACAATTTTATTGATAAATTAATCATTTTTCTTATTATAGCCTGATCCACGAGGCTATTATGAAATATCTTTTATGACCACATAAAATATAAATACAATTATCTCAGAATCACAAGCTTTACGCATAGAATAGTTAAGATTAGGTTTACGATACTGTATATAAATACTTTAATAAAACACCAGAATATTTTTCAGGTACACTGTTAACTAAATTCTTTAATAACGCATTGATAAAGATTTTTTTTATAGCCAAAAATAGGTATCGTTTGTACTTTAGTCTTTACCTTGGTGGTCATCCTCAATTCTATTATTGAATGTAATACTATGATATATAAATGATTTCGAAAACATTTACTAGCTTAATGCAAATCAAATTCTTTTTAAAGTTGTACTTATTGTATTTAAATCGCTATTTCTTATCACTATTTAACGTTTTAAAAATCTGCCCCACGAGCAAAAAAATAATTCTCTTCAGTCTCTTGAAACCTAATAATATTTTTAAATTACACTATTAAGTTTCTATTTGGAAACTTTATATTTAGAAATACAATTTTTATCTTTTTTTTTGATATTAAAAATTAGTAGAGAACACACGTTCGATTAAGGATTCATGTTTGAACAGTCAGAGAATATTAATAGTTATTTAATTCGAATTTACAAGAAATGATTTTTGATAATAATTTTTTTCAGATGCGTTTAGTATTGTGCTAAGTTTTGTGGTAAAAGTTTGAAGAATGTACGTTCTTGCATATTCTAAAATATAAAGAAGATCTACTTTCAAAAGACGTGCACTCTTGTAATAATTTTACGTTCTTTCAAATGAATGTAATCGCCTGTTTTTTGTACAGAGTTAAGTTCACATTTTGAGTGCTTACCTGACGGTGAACCTATTCCTGGTTTTTCCAGTGGCAGACAACATTTTTCTTCTTTTGTCCGACAACATTCGCATATTAGGCCTCTTTCTTCTATCGACCCTTTTTTTCGTGTCAAGTCCAAGTCTCCACCGGCCCATACTAGGTGCATGGCTTCACCTACCATAATCATTGTTCCTTCTGACGGACGTAAATATGGATTTTATCGACTTGAATTTATTCGGCTAACTCCCTATAAAAATCCGGACCGGCTGTTCGAACTTCAAAGATACACTTTTCCTGCAAATAAGCCAATTTATCTGCTCAAAAAACCTAATAACTTTAGGCCCATGCCAGTCCTAGAACAAATTGTATTATCAACATTCGACGGTGACGTATTTGCCATATTAGGAAGTAGTCATCTTCTTGCTGGAGTATATGCATATAATTCTCGCATTAGAAATATAAGACGGGAAAAAATAAACATGAAGAGCAGTACGATTACTCCATTGACTAAAGATGAAGTCATAGAAATTCCAGTAGGCTCCTTACGCCCAATCTTACTATATTTCAAAGTAGAGCATATAAACAACAATCTTTACCACCATTAATTTAATTGAAAACTGATGTCAATCTAAAATACATGATTGCTTGTGATCCGAAGTCATCTCACAAATTCAAGTAACTTGTTATCACAAATAATAATGAAAAATCAATTTATTATGATTTTTAAAGCTTTATTCAATAAGTGCTTACCAAAACTTAATATAAAGTGTCAATTAGTGCGTACGATCCTGAATAGGTGCATAATGATTCACAAAATAAAAACTATTTTCATATTGATTTATTAAATTTTCATAAATAAAGATAAAAAATTGACAAATAATTTTATCAACGGTTTCACAAATTTCCCTTTTGCTCAAGCTGCTTTGTATTGATGTGAAAATTGCATTTAATTCTGAAGAGAAAACAAATGTATGTAACAATAATTATTGTTACAAACGATTTTTTTTTATAATATTAAAATTTCAGAATTTTTTAGATTTAAGTTTCCATTCATTTCCTAAATTACTACATATATCAGGACAAATAATATACCTTTGATAATATTTTAAAAAAGATAATAAAATAAAAGTTTGTAAAAAACTAAGATTAGCAAATGAAAAACATTTTTAATCAAACTATCAAGAAGTGCATTTTTATTATTATTTGTGAGTAGCCTAGTCTCTCAAGTCAGAGTCTTAACTTAGTCTTAACGTTTTAGCAAAACAGATGATTAGGGGAAGATAAATCTAGAAACTTAAATTTAAATATTTTGCTATTGAAATTGTTCGTAACAGTAGTAGCTGTTAAATTTTTAAATTGCGTAGCGTATATAATTTCGGTACTGGTAGCAAAATAGATGGAAGCTCTAAAAATAATTAGCTGTACCGACAACAAGATTTTAAAGAAAATTTGAATGATTAGGATTTTATTCTGAAAGATTAATTTTTAGTTTTTAAAAATTTTTAAATATGCTTAAAAAAATGTAAAAAGCAAGGAATCATCATGGGTCAGACTGTATTGTGATTGTCTTATGCTTCATCATTAGAGCCTTAGCAGACACAATAGCGTTAGTTCGATTCTCAAAGCAGAAAGCGAGGCTGGATGTGTTTTTAGAAAGCTTCGCTTCTGTCCCTTGTTGTACTCTCTCCTGATAGCCTACAGTTTAAAATTAAGCCTTGAGTACAGTAGCTAATGTTCCTGGCAGTTGATGCGACTATAAACATTCAAATAATAAAAAAATTCTAAAGATCTTTGAAAATTTTTCGAGATCTCTAAATAATTTTAAAGATTTGGCGCATTTTTCAATTTTTGCGAAAGTCTTTAGTGGTACATAAAATCGCACTTAAATTAAATTAGATAGTAAACCGGACTTAAAAATCATCAAAACATTCTACTTTTTTGAATATTTAATTATATGTTCGAGTTTTACGTTTATGCGATCGTTATTGTATTGAATCAAGTAATATTTCATTGCAAGTGCTAAATTTACACAGTTCAATGCTGCCACCTTTCAAAGTGTGTGTTACGCTGAATGACTGAGTAACTTTTCACGGATTGTCAGTGACCCATCTCCAGCTATTCTAATAATTAAAATTCACTTTCATTTATTTAGATTTCACTTATTTGAATTCCGAGAGTAAAGGCTTTGGAAGTCGATTTAATTTTTATTTCGACATAACAATATTTTGAATGTTTATAATTTAAAATTTGTTATAGGGCTCAACAAAATTCACTTTTAAGTGAGAGCCTTCTTCTTTATTTCACTATTCATTATTTTACCACTTATTGTGATTATTATGAAAACGAAAAAAGATTTTTTTTGTTGCTAAAAAACGTTTTTTACGGAGAGTTCTTAGAACAGGGATGCTACAGACTGTTCATTTTAAATCCCAGGTCTACTCCAGGCTTTTTTAAAGATAATTCAACGAATGTTATAAACTTAACGCTTCACTCATTGCGCTGTTTAAAGGAAGTAATATCTTTCTACATTCTCATTTAAATAGCCGAAGATCAAATAAGTATAAATGGCATGGCCGTCGCTTTTTAGCGATACTTGTTATAAGAGAGTTATAATCGATATAATGATAACGATTATGGTTAGTGAAGAAACTTTTTTGCTTAGGACTGACAGATATAAGGATAAAGAGTCTCTAAACCAGAATGCTAATCCTTTTGTTTAGAATAGCTTGCAGCCTTAGCGCCAGCCTTGTATCCTGATTTGTCAATAATAATAAAAAAGGATGTAAGGCAAAGTTTACCAGCGAATGAAAAAGAATTTCTAATTGGGAATTTTTTCGTTCTATAAAACAGTTTATCCATTAATCCTCTAAAATAAATCCTGAAATAAAAGCTGTAGACACTTAAGACACTGGTATTAAAAGAGATGCTCAAATAGTAGAAAGACTGGACAGAATAGGAGTGGACTGATAAGACTACTGTCGGACCTTCAACATGAAAAAACTTCGATTAGAAAGACACTAATTGCAAAATACATTAACATTGAAGTGCAGAACACACTAAAGTTAGCGTCCTTCAGAAAATGGCTTGTTCGGTAGATTTAACAGAAAAAATTAAAATGCCTATCTACTATAAGCAGCCACTCATAATAAGAGTACAAAACCAAAGACGCAACGATTTCCAGAAAACTACAAGGGCCCGTCGCGTTCTCTATACTTCAAACAACAAAGCAACTTGATGTTGAACGGACAGAAGTTGTCGCAGATTCATAAGATGATACAAAGATAGCAAAAAACAATGTGTAAATGGCAGGAGGAGTGCTAGTTCTTGAAAAAAGGGAATAAGTGTCCACAAAAAGCAGTATTTACGGTCATCTCAAAATTTTTTGAAAAAAATGGTCTAATTTAACTTTATATAAAACCATACTGAGCTGTGAAAAGGGATTTAAAGCTTTTTGAAATGCAAAAGTGTTTTAATACAAGCCCCTATCTGAGCCTTAGTGGTTGGTCAAAGAAAAGATATATATAGTAAAACAATTGTTCGAATAACAAGAAAAATGTCCTATTGAAAAGGTCAATCCTATTAATAGGTAGTATTGATAAATTGCAAAACTGAGGCCAGTAGATGTAAAATATGACTTTACATGGAAACCAGCGATAGTTTCAAATACTTCGACTCTTTGGCATGCGAATGATTCACTTTTATTGTAATACCTAATCTTGGGAGTTCATTTTACACAAAAGATATTATTTCAGGTACAGTTACTGCGTTAAGAGAATACTTAAGCAGAACTAAGCAGTTCAGAAATTTAAAAAACAAGTTGCTCATTCCATTAAACTAAATATGTAAAGCTTCGTAAAACCTAAGATTAATTAATTAAAACTCTTTTGCTTCAAATGAGATTGACACTGTTTAGTTCAGTACATAAAGTACACGTCACGCGTTAATCTCAGCGTCAAGTGAACACAGGATCAATATTGATGTCATTAGAAAAGCTGCGGGTTTTATATATCTTTATTTTTTCTGTCATGTTAATTTACTTTAATTGAAAACAGTAAAAAACCTAAAACGCATATTTTGATCTAGAGGAAGAGGTAGAAGTAAAATGATAAGATTAAACGCACTTACCTGTGAATGAAGTTCTATCATAATTGTACAGAAAAGCTTTTCTGGAAACATCATTAAAGTAAGAAAAGAAAAAAGTAAGTGTGTAAGTAACATTTGAATTGTTTAAGCGTAATATTTTTATATAGCTAAGGCAAACACAGCTTAATTTGTTATGACGTTCTGCTAGTAAATCTTAGCAAATGTTTTGGATTTATTGTTCCGGCCCGCAGTTCTTCTGAAAACGTTAATAATAATCCTCTTCAATTAGAACTTATTAATTGGAAGTTTGTTCACTTGAAAAAAGGATAAGCTGCATTTCGTTTTATTAAATTTTTTAAACAAAATTAATAATTGTCAATTGTGATAAAGACCATGATATTGTATATACATATTCTAATGTAATATTGAAATATTACTTTAATACACTGTTAACTAAATTTTCTGATTAAGCAATATTTGGGTTTTTCACTAATAGAAGAAAATGGAAATCGTTTATACTCTAGTCTTTACCTTAATAATCCTCCTTCATTTTATTGGTGTATATCATACAATAATATATCTTCAATTTTAAAAATATTTTTCAGTTCTATGCAAATCATAATTTGTCCGGCGCAATCCTCATAGTATCTCCATTGCTATTTCTCATCACTGCTTAAAGTTTTAAACACCTACCCTAGAAGCGGAAAAAATTCATTGCTAGGTTTTTTAAGTGAAATAATATTTTTCATTTTAACCTTTTTGGAATAGTACTTACTGGCTATTTGGTTCAGAATTTCCAGAAGTGATTTTCAATCAAATTTCTTCAAGTTGTGTTGAATATTGTGGTAAGTACTCTGGTTTTAGTTTAAACAACATGCGTTTCAGCATATCTACTCTTGAAGTGTCCTATTCTTGTAATTATTGGCCATACCAAAAAAAGTAATCCTCTGTTTCTTTTTGCAGAGTTAAGTTCAGAGTTTGAGGGCTTACCTAATAAAAAACCTATTTCTGGTATTTTTCGTGGCAGACAATACTCTTTTTCTTTTGCTTAGCAACATTCTACTGCCACGTCTGCTTCTCCTGTAAAGCCTTCTTTTTGTGACAGGTCCAGGTCTTCTCTTGCCAATACTAGGTGCACGAATCAACCTTAAAATCTCATTGCTGGCTCTGACGGACGTATATACAGACTTAACCAGCTTCAATTTATTCGGCTTATTCACAACAGGAATACGCACCGACAATGCGTACATAAAAAATACACCTTTTCTGCTGATGAATTAATTCAAAAACGCGCAGGAGGGCTTCGCTGTGTGCCTATCTCAACCGAAGAAAAATTGTATTATCGACATTTAATGGTGACATCTTTGCAGTATTAGAGAGTATAAATGTTCTTGCTGGAATATATACATATAATCATTATACTAAATATTAAGGTCGGGCAAAAATAAACATAGAAAGCGGCACGATTACCCAAATGACCCCAGAAGGAATTAGGAAAATTCCGGTAGGCAATGCACGTTCAATCTTATTTAATTTGAGAGTAAATAATGTGAATTGCAATCTTCCAGCTATTAATTTATTGAAAAAATAATGTCCTTGAATGTTACCAGTAAATTTAAATTACAAATAATTTACAAAAATCTATGTGTTATAGTCATTGTGTTAGACCATCTTGTTTCGTAAATAAGTAAAAAAAAGTTTCAATTCATTTTCTCACGACAATATTGTATGATGAAAATCATTAAAGCTTTATTAGCAATGAGAAATAATTAATTACTTTATAAACACTAAAGTAGCAAATAAGTTATTTTTGTGAATAAAAAGTACATTTGTAATAACAGATTTAACGCTTTGACGATGATTAATTTCATAAAATTACAAGCGTCGTAGAGATTATACATAAGAACAACATAAACTGAGTCTTTAGTTTCAGGTTAGCCCCGTAGAAGTGTATTGCAATGTTCACGAAACGCCGGTCAGATGCATAGTTTTGCACACGCGTAAACATTTTTTTACTTCATTATGAATTTGTGATGAGTTATATTTTTTATTAGCAAAGACTATAAAAATCGGTACAGTTAGTCAACGCATGCAAAACTTTCAATCCAGAACGTTTACCTAAAGCTGAAAAATTTGGTCACAGCACTAATATACCGAGTAGCACACAGTGATAGAAAATACTTTTTTTTCCTGCAAGTTCTGTCTGGTTTTAAATGTTTCATCTTTTACAAAGTAAAGTGCATTAAGTCAAATCAATCAAGGAGTCTCTCGAAGCAGTGGCGTAGCTAATAGGTGGTTTTGGGTGTTAGAATACCCCCCCCCCCTCTCCTCCTTGACGATGGAAGAGACATACTTACTTTATCTTGTAAACCTTCAAAGTTTCGTTGAACAGATTCTGAAATAAAACAAAAAAATATTATGTTTGCTGGCAAATAGACACATTTGAGCTGCCAGTCATAGGTAATGTGTCAAAAAGAATATGAATAAAAAATTACACACTAAACTATCCGAATAGCGAATGCAATTAAATTGCGACATTATTTATAGTATACTTAAAAACATTGCAGCATAAGTCAAGTGCCTGATAAGGTAAGAATATTATAAAATAATTATAAACGATGCTTAAAATTTTTTGCGATGATGTCGCAAGTACAAAATGAGAAACACGATGTCAGTTGAAGTTAGCTTTTTACCACTGCGCTCCTTGAGCAGCGGCCGCGAGCGTTAAAGGTGACAACAATAATAGTTTGTAAAACAATATTTTCTATGTATGAATTAATGTCTCGGGCTTAATATACTTACAGCGCAATATGTCGAAGGCATTTTTTGTTGATGTTAGATTTCTTTCAATAGTCTGCACGAAGCTCTTTCAGTATAAATAATCAGTCACGGACACATTTTTGTAAGTAAATCAAGCAATTTGACAAGAACAGTGTGCCTGAATTGACATATTAGGTAAAGCCTGGTTTTCACTGCATCATTCACGGACTATTATTTTTATTATATATTTAGAGAAGCTGTAGGTTCTGGAAGCTACGACCATGGTTTTTTAGGCAAACCAATCCTGACGCAACTGAAACGTGTACGTCATCCACTCCTGCTGCTTTTGTCTTAGAAGATAAGCAAGAATGGGAAATTTGAGCGAGATGCCGTCGTACAACACTGTTTCGTGGAGTCCTGTCTCTGGCCACGGATGGCTTAACGCGGCAGACAGGACAGTTTATGGCGAAGCCTTTACCTCTGGATACAGCTAATTATAAGAACCACTAGA
>JAUELO010292770.1:0-15231 GCA_032357855.1 Amphibolips quercusostensackenii | reverse complement strand
GTTATTGTAACAGGTCTTGATCTAATAACAATAAAAGGGTCATTCATCTGATCGCAGCGGGGAATCTGCCACGAAGCCCACCGAGCTACCCAGACCGAGGTGGCATCCCCTTGTCCGGGGTAGGGTACCCTACCGCAGGTAATAATTTGTGAATCACTGCCATACACCCTGGTGTTCTATTTAATTCAGTTTTTTGTACTGTTCTTAAAAGTACGATTTTTGGTTAATTCTGAAAAATACTTTCTTTTCTAAAAAATTTAAGTAGAAAAAAATATTGATCTTGAATTAAAGAAACCATTTAAAAAAAATTTTTTTTTCATTCGACCAAAAATGACTTTATAATGATGAGAATTATTTTAAATTAAATAAATATTTTCATTCTAACGAAAACGATTTCCTTAAGCTAACAAAATTTGTATCAAAAGAAATTTCTATAAATCGAAGAAAATTTTGATAGACTGAGAGACAATAAATATATTTTTTCTTAACTTAATAAATCTTCTCCTGAGTGCCGATAAAACAAAGCTTCTTCAATGAGGAAGCAAAAAATCAATAAAAATAGTGTTTAATTAATGTTAATTTTAAGGTAATGAAATTTGTGATCAATGAATCACCATTATCTAAAAAATTTTATCCACACAAGGTAATTAATTGTCTCAAACTAAGAAAAGTAATTTATCTACAAAAGTCTAAACAAGTAGGAATAATCTCAACTCAAACTTTTCGAACTACGAAACTCAAATATTAGTAGAGAAAGCAACTTCCAAATACTTGTATAATATCTTTAAATTTTTTTCGTTAAAATGCACTTAAGCAGAAGAATATACTTTTTCAACGAGGGCCTGTTATATTTTTTTTAATTTTATCTCAAGTTATATTTACCAATAGAATTAGGAATAACCAGCAAGGTGAAGATCAGAGTATAAACGATCTTCATTTTTTCAAATTAAAGAAAAACTGATGACAGTATTTTTGATAAACTTGTTTCACAGTCCAGCCAATAAATATTCTGGTGCTTTGTGAAAGTATATATATATATACTTTATTCGTTATCAGATAGATTTATAGGGCTGAAGCTTGTTCTTCTGGGTTAATTGCATTTTGTAAATCTGTTTTGAGAAAAAAATTAATTTTTTATTTCGCAAAAATTTATGTCACAGTTTACAACCAATTTTTTTGCGTTTTATAGGGAGCCTTCCAGATCTTACCAAACGTTAAGCAGTAATTAAAAAATTGTCCTAATTCATGCAAATTCTGTTTATTCTCCTTAAATCTTTTTTTTTCACTCTAAGAAAGACAAACAGTTTCGTAACTTGATTATATCTTACGTAGACAAATCTTTTGGCGATGGCTGAGCCCTGATGAACTTCGATTTTTATTGGATAGCTGATCAGCGCGAAAGCTAACCAAACCAGACCTTCCAAACCGAATTGAGAATTCTTTTTTTGTTAAGCTTATTAATGTCAAATTTATAACACACCTGACCTTCTAGCATGAACTTTGAACACTTTTTTTTGTTAAGTAGCTAAGCAGTTCTAGCCCTAGGCCAGAGTAAATCTTCTAGACATATCAGGACTAAGTCAGAATTATTTGTCCTTCGCTAGCTGACTAGCGCTAAATCTAAAACATACCTAACCTTCTAGATAAAACTTTAAACTTTTATTCTTCTAAGTTAGCTGATTAGCGCCAAAGCTTAACCAAACCAGACTTTTCAGGCTGAATTAGGAATTTTTTTATTATGGTTTGCTAATGAATGTCAAATCTAAAATACACCTGACCTTCCAGGCTGAACTTTGAACACTCTTTTTTGTAGACAGCTGAGCAATTCTAACCCTGGGCCAGAATAGAACTTCCAGACCTTCCAGAACAAGCTTAGAACTTTTTGGTTTTGGCTAGCTGATCAGCGCTAACTCTGAATCAGACCTAACCTTTCATCTAGAACTTTAAACTTTTATTCTTCTTGGTTAGCTGATGGGGGCTAAAGCTCAACAAAACTAGGCCTTACGGACCAAATTGAGAATTTTTTTTTTGGTTTACTAATAAATGTTAAATCTAAACCACGCATGACCTTTAAGGCTGAACTTTGAACATTTATTGTTCTTGAATAGCTAAGCGGCGCTAGTTTTGGGTCAGAATGAAGCTTTCAGACCTTCCAGACTAAACTTAGAATATTTTGTTCTTGGCTAGACGATTAGCGTCAAATCCTATCCAGACCTGACTTTCCAGATAGAACTTTGAACTTTAATTCTTTTTGGATAGCTGAGAATAGATCTTTTAGACTAAAAAGTCTAGATAAAGGTAGACATGAACTAGACCTGACACCAGACCTCCATACAATTTATTTACACAGGGTGAATTCTTAGAATAAAAAAATTTAAATATTTTAAATTATTATGCTTTAACTGTATCTGATAAGAATTCAAATATTCAAAAATTGCATTATGTCAACTAATTTTTAATTCACCTTGGAAGATAGTCGATTAGAGGCAACCTTTTTTCCAATGATCAAAACAGAGTTTTTTTAACAAAACAGTTTCAATTTTAATAATTTGAATTACTTTTAAAAAATATTTATTCACTAAAAAAATCTCCAGACGAGTTTGTAAAAATATCTGTGGTTTTGAAAGCCTTACAACATATCCAAAGTTTTTAATCTCATTTAATAAAAGTAATAATCATTCAATTTTTATTACAGTGGCTCGCTTTATTCTCTTGATGATTTACCACCGTTTGCATCATTTTTGTGAAAAACATTCTGCTTAAGAAGTCGTATAATTATTTGCAATTTTTCATTTCGCAAATTAAAAAATTTCTTGAATAACATGGAATAAAAAGGTACCAAATAAAATCGTTATAAATATTTCAAGGAACAAGATAAGCTGCTGGTAATAATAATTAATTAAAAATCACGATTGGATACAAGTCCTGAATAAAGCCAGGGAAAATAAATAAAGTTGGTAAATGCAAGTATAACAATTACCTTATTATTGCTTCAATAAAGTTGCATATGTTTCACAATTGCGTTTTTTTATTAGGCTTTTCTGTTAGTTGCTATTCTCATTTTTGAGAAATAAAAAAATTATTAATGCGTATGTGTTGAAATTTTTTTAATATAAACTAAAAAAATTGAAGTCAGAATAAGATATGATACAGAGGTCGACTATTTATTATTTTTTTATATTTTTTTAATATACTTTCAGTTGCTTTTGTTTCGCTTATGTCCCGAAAATTGATGCATTACTTTTTTATGCATAAAAAATTATATTTCTTTACATTACGATCATTGCACATTATTTAATAAAAATCGTGAACTCATTTTTGAGGAAAATAGTAATTTTATTTCAAGGGGTACTCATAAATTATTAAACATCTTGTTGAGGTAGGGGAATTGGGACAACATTACAATCAGTGACAACGGTGTGGAAAAAGTAAATTATCAAAACGATAGTAAATTTTTCCCGTGCGATTGTTATCTCCACACTAGTTTTGACCCCAAGTATTCAAGCTCTAGAGCTAAAGGATCTTTTAGAGACGTCTGTATACCAGGCGAGTACTCTCGTTGTAAAGAATTGCTTTTTCTATGCTTCTCATGCCAGTCCTTTTTTTTCTTACATACAACCTCAGAAAGGCTTCATAAACAAGTATCTTTTTATCAGCTTATCCGTGTGCATGCATATGATTTTGTCTTCCTACAATACGCTCTTTATTAAATTATGCAAACCAAGAAAAGCGATATCTCTATGCCCTTCTCTTAAGGAAAGTATGTATGCATCCGCCAAAACGCTTTGACAAATTAGAAGGATCAGTGGCGGTATACCTACAATAAACTCTAATTTCGCTGTTAATTTGTTCTCGTTAATCCAGTAATCGCCAGAGAAAAGACACTTTGTAGGCTTTCTAGCAGTTTCCTAGAACTAACTGAAATGTTTCTTAGTACCCGAATCAATGAAACATAACTTATGATTGGTTTAATAATTACTGTATATGATTAATAAACTTCTTGAAGTTTGGGCCTCCACGTTTTTCTAATTGCGCCTCTGCAAGCCCAAAAGGCTGCTTTTGACTTCTCTACTACCGCATCAGCATGTAGTTTTCATGGTAGTTTTAGGTCAAGGATGACCCCTAAATTTTTAGCTAATATGAAAAAGTCGAATTTTTTGCATTGAATTTAGGGTTCACTTTTCGTTCGTTACACTTATCTTTAAGAATGATAAGAGCATTTTTCATGAATTTGACTACAATTTCCTTATGTTTTTTTTTTACCAGTAACTAAGTCATCTGCATATCTTTGTGTATGTAAACCTGATTTATTTAACGCACAAATCAAATAATCAATAACGAGTGCCCACAGGATGAAAAATAAAACTCGTTTCTGCAGACATCCCCTTTTTACCTTTGCTCTCACATTGCAACAGTGAAACGAAGACTGGACAATTCTGCCGAAAAAGCATAGATCGTATGCACCTATTAGCAGTCGTACCTACACCATGTTCCTCCGCAGAATTTAATATAGATTTTGTAGGGGTGTTACTAAAGGTAGCCTCTATTATCCTTATTGGCCCTTTTTTCTAGGCCTTTAGAGGGATTTCGCTTGACAGCACCTTACTCATACTAGTACCCAGATCCAGATCCAGGAAAGTGTATCTGCAAGAGTTGTTTAAGGATTTTGCTATACGTACTGTAATGTCTTCTGTTGGCAAAATCAATGTTCTCATTTGAAATGTAAAGTGCACTCACCTTATGCACTAACTTAACGTGAGAGCGACAGAGGTGGTAGTAAAGTAAATTTAGAGTTGCATTTTATTTTTAGAGATACGTCGTTCCCACGTGAGTAGGACATCTAGATGTTACGTGTCCTAGCTACTCTTGGTGGGCATGATGCGCTCTGCACCTATTTTTGTAAATTGCTCAACATAAAATCATGTGGTGATTCCTGATTATTTTCAGGGAAGTTTTTTTTTCGTTCAGGAAGACGTCTGCTATACCAATAATATTTTGTTGCAAACACATTAAAAATTCAGAAGTCCGCGCCCTATTTGACGGCGCGCCGTGGGATGTCAAAAGCGACACGCTTGCATCAGCTTCGAAAAGACTCCTTTATATAATGTGTCACATTATTCTTGCGAAGATGAGTGCTGCTACAGAGGTATTCAGAATAAATAAGTAGTGAAAGAGGAAGTGGCAGATGTGAAATGCAAAAAAAGAGAGGAATCATGGTGTCACCCTAAAAAATGCCTACTGGAAGGTGATACTGTTCTACGGGTTAATCGGAAGCTTTCCGTTAGTCTAGGCCACCGATAGGCAGTGCTGATAGACCGCTGCGTCTTTGCAGACGTAACCATCAATTAGATTCTTCCAGTAGCCTGCTACACTTTTTTTTAGCCATGTTCTTTGTAAATTTCTCTTCACACATGACTAATTCTTTAAACAATCCTGTTATTTAGTATATCCGCAAAAATCCTATGCAGCGCGTTTAGACAAGTTATTGGTCTGTCGTTCCCTGTGTTAAACAAGTTGCCTTTTCTCGGCAGAAGTACAGAGGGTGCTAGCACCAGCTACTGCGGAATGGGCATTTCCAACTATAAATATAAAGTGAAGAAGCAGGCCATATGCTGATGTGAAAAAGTAATTTTATTCAAACAAAAATTCGTGATACCATCTGTTCCTGCAGCAAAAAACTTGGGTGGATTTTTGACATAAACAGCGAGATCGCTAAAAAGCGCGATCGGCCAGCGTAAAACTGATGATTATCTTTGACCCACCCCTGCCTCTTCTGCATTTGTTCCCTTGCGCCAAATAACACCTGTATTTTGGCAACCATTTCATTTGGTCTTATTATTCATCGCTGGTCGTAACTTCGATTTGAGTCATTTGAAACTCTCGCCGCACATTAACTGAACAATTAGTGGTTCAGCGGCTTGAATTTGCAAAGATTGTATGAGTACGTTTATCGCCAGACTACCTTACCTCACTGCGTAAGAATCTCTGAAAATTTTGTTCAACAAAGGTGCACTTTGTCACTGTATAAAATTGATCACATCTAGTTTTAACTCGCAGCTGCTTTTAACTTTATGAAAAGTACCCGAATTTGCCTAGATGTTTGGCCAGTAGAGAGGAAAACTGCAGAAAACCTTCTCCCAATTTCAGCTGGTTTTTCTGACTGTCGAGTTTGAACGTAGATTTACGATGGGATCAAGTGTACACAGCAAATAGACGACCTAGGCGTACATCACAAACCTTAACCCATCTGAGTGGTTCTTGACTCCCAAAACAGCTCCATAAGACAAGACGTTAACTACCGTGTCGAAGATTGAATATTCCAAAATATTGTGACTTATGCAGTGTCCTGGGCGAGCGTGCAACTTCGCAGTTTAAATTGTTTTATTTCCACATGCAGGGTTTTGTCCGGTCAGACGCCACAAAAACAAACGAAGGTGTTGAATCACCTTCGAATAAACAAGGCACTTGTATGGTTCCTGGCGTCTTAAATAGTACAATTTTGAGTAAGTCTCTGATAATTCACATGAAAAAGCTAAATTCACTGAAAATGCTAGAAAGCAAAACAATCCCTTAACCAGGGACCCCTACATGGACTTGGTCTAATGGCAGCACACTTACTTAAGACAAAAAGTTTGAGAGTGGTGAAGTTCGTCAATTGAGTGACTTATACAGCCTTGTCCTGCAGAGCGACCTTGAATTGACGATTGTACCTAAAGTTTATTTGCAAGAAGAAAGCTTAATTCAAAACAAGCAATAGCAGTCTGAGCTGCCCTCGAGATTCAGATAGGTGTGACAGCTCCTGTGCTAAAGACCTGGTAGCAATGAAAATAAAGCACCAAACTGAAAAGAAACGTTAGCTTATAGTTATTTACTCAGCATATGTGTCATTTAATTTTCCAGATACAATTTCATCAAAGAAGTGAAAAGGTTTGGTGAAATACTGTAACTTAAAAGGATGGTCGCTGGTCATTGGATGTGATGCAAATGCGCATCATACAATATGAAACAGTTATGACTTAAAAAACAGGGGTGTTAACCTTATAGATAACCTTGCAACTACCGATTTAACTATTTTGAATCTCAGAAATACACTAATCTTTGTGAGAACTATATGTCATAAGGTTGCTGACCTTACCTTGTAATCTATTTCTATTTGCGAAGCATTTATAAACTTATACCTGTCACAATATCCCTATCAGATCACAGGCATATATGATTTTTTCTGACAGCTGACGAGTCTGATCCAGTACGTATATAAATTCAACAGCGATAGACTGGGATAGATATAGAAAAGATTTTGAAGAGTTATTCTAGATTATTTGTAGGGAGATGAGATCAGTTGATCAGCTTAAATTTGCTGTGAATATAGTCAATTGGGCTATTACTAGATTTTATAAAGATAATTGCTCTTTTCGTATTAGAAAGCCATAGAAGGATTTCCTTTGTTGGAATTATAGATTTTCGGCCTTGACACAAAACTAGAAGGCTATTAGATAAGGCCAAGCAAATTAGAAAATGTGACTTGTATAATGTAAGTTTTGCAAATTATACTAATGAAATACAATCGGCTGAAAGAAACTTATGGATGGAACATTGCCAGGGCTTTTGAAGTGTACCTGATATTGCAAAGCTACAAATAATTTTTAAAAAACCGAAAGTTCAACCGCGAGCATTGATTTTGCCAACAAGAGACATGACAGAAGCAGCTAGCGAATTTTTCGAACACCTTATGCAGGTACACTTTTCTATTTCTGAACCAGGTTGCTAGTCTGAGGGAAAGCTATTAGATGAAATCGCTCTGACAGCCCAGAACATGGGGTCAGTGGGAAAAATTTGAGAATAGCAAGCCAGATAGTAATACAATAAAAAAATACATGGGTCTTCAAGCATTTCTACCAAGGCTTGGATATTCTGATGAGACCAATGTGTAAAATTTTTAGGGCATGCATAGCTATTAAATATACCCTTGTGATATGAATGAAAATCCAAGCGATCCTGATACTAAAGCCTGAGAGAGACTCATACCATAAGACCAAATCATTCAGACCAATAAGCCGTACTTCTTTTAATGTTAAGAGCATTAAAAAAGTCAGTTAATTTTTACATTAAGCAGAAAATTCTACCTGACAAACCTCTTTATAGTAATCAGTTTACCTCGAAAGAAGTAAGATCTGCTATTGACGCATTTTATGCATTCAACTTCCGCATTTAAAAAGTATGACGAACAGGGTATGTAACAATAGCAGCGTTCCTGAATATACAGAATGCCTTCAGTAACATGTGGGCACTCCTCATTGATGATTTGACATGTAGGTTAAATAAATCAGGTTTTCATACGCAAGGATATGCAGATGGCCTAATTATACTGGTAAGAGGAATGACAGAACCTTATTCGAACTTACGTAAAGTGCTCTTTAGATTGTTGATAAGTTGTGCAACAACCGTAGCCTATCCGCTTACCTAGATGAAACTGAATTATTAGTTTTTACAAGACTTAGGAGACTACCTGACCTTGCAAGCCCTAACTCCTCTAGTAAAAATGTTGCCTTTTCTGCTTTGGCAAGTATTTTGGAGTAATCTTTGACCCTAATCTAACTTGCAAACTACATGCCAACGTGGTAGTTTAAAAGGCCAAAGCAGCCTTTTGGGCTTGCAAAGGCGCAATTGAAAAAATCTAGAGACTGAAGCCCAATTCATTAAAGCGGTTACACACGGTAATGATAAAACTGATAATAACGTATGTCCAATGGAAGTGTTCTTAAGAAGTGTAGATTACAGGATCTTCTAATCCACTGCAACTTCTTATTATTCACAGGCCTGTGGTAAGCGCATACAAAATTTTTTTTTGGGAAGGTAACAGAGATGCTACTTTCGATAACCTGCATTAATTATTAAAAAGCTTATTCTCAGCCGACGAAATTCTCTGCATGCACTTTGAAAAAATAGTAAAAGAATACTCATTCATGAAGCCCTTCAAGCTGATCTTTTTGAAAAGGGCGTACTGCAATAATAAACACAGAAGAATCTAGTGATTTATAAAATGAGGACCAGTCTGATATAAAAACCGCTGTAAGTACTTCTTTGTCTCTGGAGCTAGAGTACTTGAGATAAAACCTAGTGTGGAGATAACAATAGCATTAAGTAAATTCTTTACTGTATTTCAAGCTGAAATCGTGGCTATTAAGAAATGCCTGGCGGAAATTTGTTAACGTGATTTTTTTCAACATAATATTTACATATGTTCCGATAGTCAAACTACTTAAAGAGAGCGAGCCACAAAAGCTCTAAACGGACCTGAACCATACTGTGGAGCTGATTATGCTTCTTCTAAGCATGATACCGAAAAGTGACCCTCAGAGGAACATACGAGGCACTGGAAGATGGCTAAAGGTATGATACAATCTAAGAAGCTTATCAAAGAACCATATTTAGAAAATTCTAAGTAACTCTGAAAAATGGCAAGGAAATACGAGAAAATAATGCTTAAGTGTTCACGGGCCATAGCTACCTAAAGAAGCACCTGACTGCCATAAAGATCGACAACGATCCTCAATGTCAAAAGTGCGGCTTTCGTAAGAATGTAGCACATCACACCTTCTGTAACGGTGATGTGCTGGTAAACCTTAGAGGGAATTAATTTGGTAATCCAGCAAAAATTATCAAAAATGCAGTGCATTGATTATGAAATAATTTCCGCCTTGAGTGATTTTGTTAATAAGAAAAATAAGTATCGATGTACTCGGAATTTATTCTAAGCGAGCAGGCATTGCTCTTCGTAGTGCACTAGGAATTAGAGTTAAAGTTTCATCCAATTGTCATTATAATATAAATAACAAGAAGCTAATTGAAATAGCTAATACTTAAGATTAAACTGATGAAGCAAATGTAAATCCGGTATAAAATATGATACCGCAGAAGAATTGGCCTATCTGCTATGTTATAGCTTTCATACGATCCGTTGTAAAACTTACTACTTTTTTAATTTGCAAAGGGGAACAGTGTAATGAAATAAGCGACAACTTTCGTGATGTCATCTGCTGAATTAGCATACTAGACTTCCGAGATTTTAGAAAGATGCAATAGACTAGAAAGATTTTCAAAGGATTTAAGAAAATTTTGATAGGACTTTTTCTATTTGTTAAGGATTTTAAGGGCCTTTTACAGATTTTGTAGGATTTCAGTAATTGATAACTCAAAACACATTTCATAAAATATAAATTATCAAACTAAAAATAAGCGTCTACAGTTTGCCCGACTTAATATTCACCGAGCAGCTAATTTCGTCAGTGATTATAGACACAACAAAAGATTAGACAGTATAAAAATAGGTTTCCAGGGATAACACGGAATGACTTCAAGTTACATAGAAGGTTGTTCATCAGATTACAATAATCGTTTTCCAAATGGAAATTTCAACACTTAGAATATTTCTGCCTTAGCAAGTTACCTGGATTTGTGTGGAGTGTTTTTGTTAATCGTCGCAGTTTCGCCTTTTAAAAATATTCTCTAGTCGACCTTTGTCAAAATATTTAAACACCTAGCCCTGATGGTTCTTTTGTACCTCATGTCAGATGTTTGGTGGTATCAATTTCAAATGATCTTTCCTAATGATTTTATACTTTTCTGTTTCATAGGTGTGTTTAACGAAGTGAATATTGCAGCCAAGAAGAAACTCAAAATAGTCCCTTAAAAGCGTTTTTCGCAGAGTATCAGAAATAGTGCTTTTAGGTGCCTCCAGGTGCTGTCCAGAAGATTTGCCATGCTCAAATCCGTCCTCTTTTCTTGGACAGATAGAGAACTTGCTTGTGTAAGAGAAAGTAAAAGTTGATTTCATATACCGAGAAGAACAGCGCAAAAAAAGCAAAGAAAGGGAAAAATAGAGTAAGTTCTTCACGAAAATAGGGGAAAATAGGAAAAAGAATTTACATTTGTTTTTACATTCGAAAATTTTAATTCGTAGCCAAAAGGCGACAGACACATAAGTAGCTTCACAAAAAAAATTGTAACTTTAAAAAAGACCTAGAAGTATAATAATGAAAGAAGGAATACAGATGTACAAAAATAGGCAGGAGAAAAGGCAGGCAGAAAGGGAAGAGAAAATAAAACAAGAAATTGGGAAAGAAATGTCGGAGCTTAGGAAAAATATTCAAAAATGGAAAGAAGTTAGGGAAAATTTGGAGGAAAAGATGCAGGCTTTAGAAAAAAGTTTAGAAAAGCAGGAAGAGCCCAATTCAAAGATAGCGCAGTTGGGCGGAATGATTTAGAAAATCGCAAGCTTAAACCGTCAGTTTGGAGGTATAGAGAGTGGGAATATAAAAAAATAAGGCTTAATTGAATAAAATAAAGAACATAAAGGAAAGAGACAGAAAATAAAAAAAAGAAACATCGTGATAAAGGGTCTAGGATTAAAGAAAAGAAGCTAAAGAAAGATGTAGAAGAAGTACTAAAAAGGATTAATGCTAAAGTAGAGATAGAGAAAGTGCGAAAAATAGGAAGAAAAAAGAGAAGAGCGAAGAGAATGGTACTAGTGGAACTAACGAAATGGGGACATAAGAGGGAAGTCATGTTAAAAAAGAGGGTGCTATGTGGAAGCTTCGAGAAAATAAAGGATAGTTTGCCATGAGTAGAGAGAAAGATGATGTACAAGTTAAGGCAAATAGCGGAAGGGGAAAGAAGGAAGGAAAATAGAGCGTAGGTTAATTATGGCAAAACACAGGTAGAAGGTGTGTGGTGTGATTGGGACAAAGAGAAGGAAGATATAGTAAGAAACAAAGTGCAGGAAAAGAAGGAGAGAAGGGAACTGAGGATAGGAAAACGAGAAATAATTAAACACAAAAAAAAACGAGAAAGGGAAGTAAGAAAGAATAGATGATATGTTACTGAAATATATCAGGATTACAGATAAATGAAAGAAAGTTTATGAGCCAGTTGAAGCAATAAAATGCAGTTGTAATGATGAAGACATCGGTAAATGAAAACGGATGGGAAAGAGGAAAGGGAGGTTACCAAAAGGTTACAAGTGGCTAGTTCAAAATGCGAAGAGAAAGAATAAAAAAACCAGAGCAATTTGAGGAATGGTGATAGGTATGAGGATCAAATGTATAACAGGGTAGAATGAGAAAGAGATAAGAGAACTAAAAGAGGGATTAATAGTAGAAGAAGTTAAGATGGGAAGAGAAAAGTAGAAGATAGTAGGGATTTATGTGAACGGTGATATGTAGGAGAAATTAGAGAATGTGAAAGAACTGATTAAAGAAAATAGAGAAGAGAACATGCTTATCATGGAGGGAAATTTCAATGCGAGAACCGGATACAAAGAAAAGAGGGAATGGGAAAAAGAGCAAGGAAGAAAATCAAAAGACAAGACACTGACATCTAAAACAAAAATATAGAGGGAGATGAGTAAAAAGAATATACACGCTTAGAAGGAAAAAGGGGAACGGTAATTAATTATTTAATAGTGGACGATGAGGTAAGAGAGAAGGTCAAGAAACTAGAGGTAGGCAATTATATAGATTCGGATCACTTTCCTATAATAGTGACATTGAAGGGAGAAAAAACTAAGAACAATATAGATAAAAAGGAATCAAAGGTAAAAAAAGCAGGATGAGGAAATTAATCAAGCTAAGGAAAAAAAAGTTCGAAGAAAAGGTAAGAAAAATCAAAAATAAGAAAGGGAAATGTAGACGCGAAGATGGAGATAGTGATAGAAGAAATAAAAAGAGGATAAGAGTGCACAAGCAAACAAGAAGATAGTGAAAAAGGTAATGGAAATGTATAGGATAAAAAAAGCAAAGAGAAAAAGAAAAAGGTCAGGATGGAATTAAGAAAATAAAAAAAAGAGAAAAATAGTGGAGAAGAATATAAGAAAAAAAAGAAGGAGTATACTGAGTTATGTGATCAAAAGAAAGAGGAGGAAAACAAAAGGTTGGACGAAGAGGCGGAGAAGGCAAAAGCGAAAGAAGAGGTTAAAAAAGTGTAACGAGAAAGAAAGAAAAAGAAGAAAAAAAGTATATCAGGATATTAAGACGTTAGAATGGATAAAATATTTCATGGATTTACTGAAAGGGGTGGAGAGAAAATTGAGGAAAAAAGGAAAATACGGTGAAAAAAGAGATGAGAAAGATGGAATAAAAAGAAAGAAATGACCAAGGTGTTCGAAATAATGAAAGATGGTAAGGCACCTAATATAGACAAGATTCCAAATGAAGTCTAGAAATATGGGGGACAGAATTAAAGGAATGGGCATGGACAATGTGCAATAGTGTAAAGAGAGGAGAGAAGTGTCCAGAGTTATAAAAGAAAGAGATAGTGATACCTATAGTGAATAAAGACAAAAGGGAGGAGGTTTAAGATTATAAAAGAGTGACATAATGTGTGAGCCAACATCGCATAAGGTATACGTGACGCTTTTTTAGAGAAGTTTAAGAAAAAAGTCAAGTTAAAAAAAAGCCACTGAATCAGACAGGGTTTAGAAAAGGGATAAGGCTAATAGACAATGTATATGTCCTGAAATATTTAGTATATAAGAGAATCAAAAGGTAGGAAGGGAAAATAATTGATGGCAGATGATGAAGAAGTAATGGTGCAAAATAGTTGCAGGATTGAAGAGATGCTTAGGTGGGAAAAAGTTGAATTCGAATGTAGAAAATACGAAAATAATTAGGTTGAAAAAAGGAGGGGGAAGAAAGATAAAATAGATTGAAAGATGGAAAAGGATAAAGGTGGTAGAAGTAAAAGAGTTGCAATATCTGGGATATACCCTGCGAACAAACGGAGACCATAAAGCACATATAAGAGAAAGGGTATAAAAGCAGCAGGAGTGATGAGACAGATATAAGGAATAGAAAAAATGAAGGTGAAAAAAATTGAAGAAAAAGAATGGGGCTATTCGATACGCTGGTATAGACGGTATTAGGTTACTGAGCAGAGATATGGGGATGCAAAGAAAGAAAAGAGATTTAGAGTTTACAAGAAAGATATATAAGGTGGACGTTAGGGGTAGACTGGATGACGCCACGATATATGATAAGAGAAGAAGCACAAAGGAATGAATCAAGTGCTAGAGCGGAAAAGAGAGCATGGAAATTTGCGACGAAGCGAAACGAAGGAAAGGGAGACGCGACTAAAGTGAACTGTGAAAAATTTAAAAGAAGGAATAAAGAGAGACAATGAATAAAAATATGGTCGATGATTAGGTGATGTAAATATAATAAATGCTACAAGATGATAAGAAAGAAAGGAGTAGAAAAGTATTTAGAAAAAGGATGGTGAGAGAGAAGGTGGACAAGAATAGCAAGATTTAGATTGGAATACGAGGTAAGGGAAGAAATTTACTAGAAAAAGAAGGAGAATAGAAAGTGCGGAATTTGTGAATGGGAAGGGGAACAATCACAGCACGTAAGGAAAGGATGTAGGAGAGAAATAGAAGATAAAGGAAGCTGACAAGAGAATGTGGTGAAAATTCTAGGAGGGGATGGATCAAGAAAAGAGTGAGTGAATGATTTGGAGGGGGCTAGAGAAGTGAATGAGACAAAAATTAAAGAATTGATGTGAAAATAATGTCAAAATGGAGTAACAAAAGAATTGAAAGAAAAAAGCAACGAAAGTCGGAAATTAAAGCTTCTAAAAAGTTATAGCAAATTTCTTCTAACTTTTTTTTATATAACTTATTATTTTAGATTGATTTTTTAAAAATATTATAAAACAGGATTTGGAGCCAAACGACGAAAAATAGAGGGCAAGATTTCAGGCTTGCACAGTCTGGATTTACAAATAAAGACCACTGAAGCCATCCCGGAAACCGGTGGTGAATTAAAGTTCCGGTGCATTTTATTTCTGGTTGAAAATTCATCATTTTAGCTAAACTTTCATCTCCTTGGTTAAAAATTTAAAAATTCTGTTAATAATGCTTTCTTTTTCGGTCTTATATCAACCTTCTCAAACTAAAAATTTTAATATTTCAGTTTTGGGTAAATACGCAGCTTTTTTAGTTAAAAACCAACTATTTGGTAAAAATTTCTCTTTTTTGGTTAAAAACTGTCTTTTGTGAGCTATGTTTTTTGGTAACATAATTAATAATTTAACTGAAAATCAACAAATGTTCATTAGAATATGTATATAATCAATAACAATATACAGGGTGAGGGAAAAGTATGGAAACCCCAGAAAATTTTAGAAAATTCAAAATAGAAAATTAAAATTAACATGAAGTCTTTAGTAATTTTTCCC
>JAUELO010292590.1:0-15232 GCA_032357855.1 Amphibolips quercusostensackenii | reverse complement strand
ATATTTATAAGGACAGATCAAAATGTATCAAAATGTCCCCTGAATATTGTCAGCTTTCAAAAAATATATAGACATCTCTTAATCCAATTATTTGCAAAAAATTTGATATGTTATTTCAATTTTACCTCTTAATGGATTTTTTCCTTTATAATACAAAAGAACAAAATGCATATGTACCGAAGTAAAATAATAATTAATAGAAGCAATGAAAAAATCAATTTTTTTCAAAATGAACTTGATCGATACCTTGATATTTATTTAATAATGCCGATATGCAGGGGACATTGTGACATCAAAAGCAATAATTTGTAGGTCATCTATTTTGGGGGAAAAATATAACCTTTCTTGGATTACGATTTATTAATTCCTTTTATTACCACTTTTCATGAGCTCACTTAATTGCAATTTAACCATTCATAGATGGATAATGAAAGAGTTTTTTAGAAAGTATATTAATATATTAATTCTAGCAATTGATGTCATAATATATATATTATGAAGTCAAGGGCACTTGAAATTTTTTACCCATCACTATTAGTTTCTCACAAGTAGCGATACGTTTCGCTCGTTAGTATATAAGGGCAGAGAGAGTCTTAAGTCTCAGCGTAATGCGTGCGATTTATAAACATAAGATAAGTTTATGTGTGCGTATAAGTGTTAGAATAGGATTCGTAAATAACTACTGTAGCCAGCAAGCGCCATCCAGCAAGCATATACAAATATCCTTCATATGAAAAGAGGTAACCTCCATCTTGTGTCAGATTGTGGGATAGTGGAATGCGACTACATGGTTGTAGGAATTTAGTATAGTATGAATCAAGCACAATGTTTCTACTTCTAATACTGGAGTATAGTCTATACACCATGATGTCAAAGTTGCCTAAGTTTATGGCGCCACCTTCTGTGTTGTGGACAGATAAATTTATTATTAACTGAGTAATTTTTTCACAATATTAAATAAGATAAAGAATAAATGTTAATTTTTAAATTAAGTAGATAAATTGATTATTCACCTTAAGGTTATGTAATTAAATATTGTATATAATTTGTAAAATAAAAGATTGTTTATGTTAAGAATAACTCTGACAATTATATTGTTTAAAACTTTTGTGATGTTGCGAAATAAGTATTAGAATTCTGCTTAAAAAATTATATTATTATATATTTTACTTTTTTTATGAAATTAGTTTAAAAGTTTAAAATAAATTCAAATTTTCAGAAAAATATAAAGTCAAAATTTTTTAAATGCTTAAATCATGTTAACTATTGACTGCTTTTTCTGTTGTAAAATGATTAATTAATATGTACATGTATTTTATTTTTTTCTGGAATTATTTTTAAAGGTCATTAATAAACCAAATGTATCCAAATGCAACTTAAAATAAAGAAAAAAATATAATGTGAAAATTAATTGAATATTTCAATAAAAATTATTTTTCAATGCTTTTTATGCTGAACGTAAATCGGATATTTACCTCAAGATTTTGTAATTGCATATTGGCTTTAATTTGTATAATGAATATGAATAATATTTAAAATACCCCTATTCATGTTACATAACTTTCAAATGTTTCTGATGTTGTGAAATAAATGAATTTAGTTTTGAAAATTATATTTACATATGTTTTTATTTTTTCTGGACTTAGTTTAAAAGGTTATTAATAATTCCAATTTGCAGAAATCTATTAAGTGAAAATTATTTGAATGCTTCAATGGAGATAATTATTTAATGCTTTTTTATGTTCTGAATTGATTATTTAATCATTAGCTAAATAATTCTTTTCCACAATTTCAAATTACATAAAGATTGAGTTTCAATTGTTTTCTATTAAATAACATAAATTTATCATTCACGTTAAGGTTATGCAATTAAATATTTCATTAAAATTTTATAATTTTTTTTAATTTTTGCGATGTTGTGAAATGATTTCCCAAATTCAATTTTCCAATTATATAGACATACGTTTAATTTTTCCTGGAATAGTATAAATGGTTAATTATTTACTCAAATTTTCAGAAATGCAATTAAAAATTTTTTTAAATATATAAATTGGAAATTATTTGAAATAAATATATTTTTTCTCGTCATTTTTCTGATTTTATTCCTTGTATTAGTTGAATTTTTCAATAAAAATAATGTTAAAACTTATTTTATTATTAAAATTTATTATCATTACACTATTATTAATTTATTCTTTTAAAACATAAATTTTCTGGAATTATTTAAAGATCTTGGTAATAAATGAAATATTTATCAATGAAAGTTAATGTTAAAAAAAATTTCAAGTTCAAATTATTTGAATGTTTCAATGAAAATAATAGTTTGATTCTTTTATGTTGTGAACTGATTACTTAATTATTAACTGATTCTATGAAAACTTATATTTTCTGGTATTAGTTCAAAAGGTTATCAATGAATCAAATTTTCATAAATAAAAGATAAAAAATAATTGCTAATTAAGAATTATTTGAATTTTTTGATGGACTTTATAGTTTAATGCTTCTTTCTGTGCAAAATGATGAATTAATTATTAGCTGAATAATTTTTGACAATATTACGTTAAATAAAGATTGAAATTTAGTTTTTATAAAATTAAGTAACATAAATTAATTAAGTACTGGAAAGTAATGTGATCCATTATTGGATTTAATTTGCATAATAAAGGTTTATTTATATCTCAAAAAACCCCTATTCTACTTATATATAATTTTTCAGATGCGTCTAATATTGTAAAATAGGTATCTGAATTTAATTTTTAAAATTATATATAAATATGTTCAAATTCTTTCTGAAATAAGTATAAAAGGTTACTAATTAATTAGATTTTTAGAAGTAAAAGTAAAAATTAAACAAAAAAGTGAAGTAAATGTTATTTTAATGTTTAAATTTATAGATTAATGCTGCAATAAATATCTAAATTCAATTCTCAATCTATATATTATGCTTTGATTTTTTTTAAAATTAGTATAAAAGTTTATTGATAATTTAAATTTAGAAATAAAATTTCTAAGAAAAAATATATAAAGGAAAATTGATTTAAATATTTTAATAAAAATAATTGTTCAATGCTTTTTACGTTGTGCACTGATTAAATATTGACTTATAAATTTTTTCCACAATAATGAATTGCATAAAGAATTAATTTTAACTTTTCTTTATTGAATAACATAAATTTTCATCAAAAATTAACATAAATTGTTTATTTACATTATGATTATGTAATTTAATATTTGATATAATATGTATAATCCAAGTTTACTTATATTTTAGACATATCTGTCTATTTCAATGATATAATTATTTTAAATTGTTGTGACCAATTATTAACTTTGAAATTCCACTGCATTCTTTCGTCTGCTGTTTTCCGCGTGTTATTAACATAAGGTGTCAATTCGACGCATATTTCCTCATTCTTCATTATGATTTGAGAACAAGTGAATACTTTATTATTTTCTCAATTTCATTTTTAAGAGGGGATTTTAAGCTTAAATTTATTAAAGTTTGAATTTTTTTTAATTTACTTTCCTGAAGAATGGAGAAGTGGTACTTAATTTAACGGTGAGATAACCATAAAAAAAGAAAGGTAGTATCTGAATTTAATTTTTAGTATTATATGTAAATTATGTTGAAATTATTTAGCGATGTATTTTTGTACGCTGCTGTTTTTTTATATTATTTAAAAGTTCAAATGCAAGTAATTCTTCAATGATTTGTATTTGTTAAAATAAGTATTGAATTGTAATATAATTTTTAAAGTTAAAGGTAATAATGTTTCAATGATTTAGCGATTATTTTGATGGACTGATTCACAATAATGGCCATGAAATGAGTATTTAAAATAATTTTTAAAATTATATGTGAATATGTTTTAATTATTTAGCAATGTATTTTAATACGCTGTTATTTTTCTACTTGAATTTTCATTTTTTCTGAATTAGTGTGAATGTTTATTAAAAAATCATATTTTAAGAAAAGAAAGTTCAAATTGAAAAATATAACGTAAAAAGTATTTAAACATTTTAAAGCAAATACATGTTTAATGATTCTTATATTGTGAATTGAGCATCGGATCAGAATATAATTTTTAAAATTATGGGTAATAATGTATTAATGATTTAGCGATGCAATATATTGATCCTCTGATTTACAAAAATTTATTTAAAAGTACCTGCAAATTTCACTGCATAAAAATGAAGTTTTTTACGATATTAAATTACACAGCCTAAAAATGCAGAAACAATATATTTGAATGATCTATCAATATATTTTGCTGCATTGTTTACAAATTTAGTGATGATGTATTGTTTGTATTTATGGTATTATAATTTATTTTTAGACACCGCCCTCATTGATGATATATTCTGTGAATGTTCGTAGCTCTACATTTTGTAATTGCAGGATAAATTTTCAACGACATATTATTGGTATTTAAATTTAGAATTATAATAATTATTATTGATATTTGTTCTCGAATTTATTACTGCGTTGGTTAAGTCGTATGCTTGGAATCAAAAAATGATATCTGGACCTTTGCTGTGTTAATAATACTAATAGTAAATCAAATAATTCTGCTTTACGCGTAATCATTGAATACATTCTTCAAGAATCTAATGTCAGCAACAAATTAAGTGGTTAAGAACTTTCAACAAAAAAATAGTTATTCAAAAATTTGGTAAATGATGAAAATGCAAATTTAAGTAAGGGCGCGCATGCGCGCGCGTATAATAGTCTAGTACTCTAGTAATAGAAGTAGAAACATTGTACTCGATTCATACTATGCTAAATTACTACAACCATATAGTCGATTCCTACTATCCCACAATCTTAGACAAGATGGAGGTTACCTCTGTTCATATGAAGAAAAAGATTAAATTTTAATCTTTCTTCATAAGGTAACATAAACTGATTATTTATTTCAAGCTTATGTAATTAAATATTGGCTATAATTTGTAAAATAAAAGTTTTTTCAGATTCAAAATGTCCCTATTCCAGTTACATAATTTTTCAAATGTTTCTGATGTTGTGAAATAAGTGAATTCAATTTTTAAAATAATATGTACATATGTTTTAATTTCTTCTGGAATTCGTTAAAAAGGTTATTCTTAATTCAAATTTTTAGAAAACTATAAGGTAAAAATGATTTGAATGCCTCAATGGAGATAACTATTTAATGCCTTTTATGTTCTGCACTGATTATTCAATCATTAGCTCATTAATTCTTTTTTTAACATTAAATTACATAAAGATAAAATTTTAATTGTTTTCTATTAAGAAACATGAATTTATTATTTACTTAAAGGTTATGTAATTAAATATTTCATTACAATTATATATATATATATTTTTTTTTTAATGTTTGTTATGTTATGAAATGACTATCTAAATTTAATTTTTAACATTATATGGACTCCCAAAATTTAAAAAATTTAAAAATATCATTTGGGCCCAACACAATAAAATATTTCCTATATAGCACTATCATTTTACCAAGTTTTATTAAAATTTAACGACCACTTGCAGATTCTGATATTCCCGACGTGTATTGGCCCTGATTAATAAATCAAATTTTTAGAAATTTAAGTTTAAAAAAACACGTATATAAAGTAAAAATTATTTTAATGTTTCAATAAAAATAATTTCTTCATGCTTTTTATATTGTTAACTGATTAATTAATTATTAACTGCATCTGTTAAAACTTAAATTTTCTGGTGTTAATTTAAATAGTTATTAATAAATTATAATTTCAGAAATGGAAGTTAAAATGCAAAAGGAAATATACAGTAAATATTATTACCATGTTTCAATAAAAATCATTTTAACTATAATTTGTATTATAAAAGTCTAAGTTTTTATTAATAATTCAAATTTTCAGTAAAATATAAGACAGAAATTATTTGAATGTTTTATTCAAAATAATCGCTTATTGATTTTTATGTTGTAAACTCATTTATCAATTACTGATTTATTTTTTAACAATAATAAGCTGCAAAAGGATTGAATTTTAATTTTTTTTATTAAGTGACATAAATTGTGTATTTACATTAAGATTATGTAATTTGATATTAGCTGCTTAACAAAAGGTGCAAATTCAAGTATGCTTCCACATTTTTCATTATGATTCGAGAATAAGTAAATTATTGTAAAATATGTAGTATTTTGATGCCCTGATTTAGAAAAATGTTCGTGAAAGTACCCGATAATGGCATTGTACAAAATTTAAGTTTTTTGACAATATTAAATTACATAACCTAAAAATGCGAAAACAATATATTTTAATGATTTCTCAATATATTTTGATGCATTGTTTATAAATTTTGTAATAATGTATCGTTTGTATTTAAGGTATCATAATTTGTTTTGTAAGTGGTCAAAAACTTTTGACAAATAAATAATTATTCAAAAATTGTGTAAATGGTAAAAATTTATATTAAAGTTTGCGCGCGCATATAATAATCTAGGATATACAAAAAGTAGAGTATTTTAAAGATTTTCAAATAATTTTTGAGAATTTGGTTTCTGGAGATTTTTTAGTCGTCCCATTCTATAGATATCTTTCGAAATGTTTTTAAATTTTTTTAAATTTTTCATTGAAAATTCATTTTTCAAAAAATAAAAAATAATCAGCATTTTTTTTTAATTTTCTAAAATGCGGAAAAATTGAAAAAAATGGCCTTACAATCTTGGAGATTCCTTTTCAACAATTTTGGAAATCTTTTGAAATAGTTTGAATGTTTCAAAAATATTCTCTTAAAATAACTTTTTTAAAGCAGACATCCTTTCTAATATAAATGTTCAAAATTCTTGTATAGCTTCTATTTTTTTTTGTTCTAAATCTGCAAAAATCTATGCAGTATTTTCATAGAATCTTCCGAATTTTTTTTTTGCGATTCCGCAAATCTTTAAAAAATTTTGAAATTTTTAAAAATATTATCTTAAAATTAATTTTTTAAAAATAAATAATCACTAAAAATTTTTCCAGGAATCATAAAAAAATGTTATTATTTTGAACCCTTTAAAATTTCTAAAAGACTTCAAAATTTTATTTTAAAGTATTCCAATATATAAATTTTCGTTTGAATGTTCTGAAACCTGTTCAAATGAAAAATTATTTTGAGATTTTTTTAAAACTTTTAAATAGTTTTTAACATGATTCCAATTTTTTTTAATCCTACAAATTTAGTGAACTTGCTTGAAAACATTCTACATTATTTTTCAATTATATTTGGAATCTTTTAAAAGGTTTTAAAATGTTTCTACATATTCTCTGTAAATTAATTTTTTTTAAAAAAGAAATGTTTTAAATTCTTTAATGAATCTTACAAAAGTTTGCTTATTATTTTGAAACCTTTCAATATTCTTAAAAACCTTCTTAATTTTTTGTTCGAAATCTCCAATTTTTTACACTTCAATTAAAATTTTTAAAATTTTTTTCAAATTTTGAATTATTTTCCAAATTTTTTTAAAGCACAATTCAAAAATTGAATACACACATTTTTTCTAAAATTTCGTATCCATGAAAAATTAAAAAATTTATCTTAAAAATGTTGTACATTTTGTTTTGAAATTTGGGGAAATCATTTTAAATGTTTCGAAATCTTTTCCAATTTTCTCTTAAAATTCATTTTTTCAAAATAAAATTCATAAAAACTTTTCTCAGAAATCTTATGAAAATTTGTTCATTATCTAGAAACCTTTAGAAATTTTTTAAATCTTCAAAATTTTCTTTCGAAATCTACTAAAAAATACATTTTGTTAAGTGTTTTGACATCTTTTTGAATTTAAAGTTATTTTAAAAATTGGTTTAACATTTCTAAATATGTTTTAAAATTATTCTAATTTTTCAAATCCTCAAACTTTAAAGAAATTGATATAAAATCTTCCCGATTTTCTTCGACAATATTTTAAATCTTTTAAAAGGTTCAAAAATTTTTCTATATATTCTCTGTAAATTAATCTTTTAAATTAAAAAATCATTTGAAATTCTTTGAGGAATCTTACAAAAGTTTTTTTATTATTTTGAAACCTTTCAATATTCTTAAAAACCTTCTGAATTCATTGTTCCAAATTCCCAAAAATCTACACTTTAGTTTAAATTTTTAAAAATCTTTTCAAATTTTAAATTCTTTTCACAATTTCTTTAAAGCACAATTCAAAAATTTAATACAGACATTTTTTCTAAAATTTCGTATTCATGAAAAATTGAAAAATTTCCCTCAAAATTTTTTACATTCTGTTTTGAAATTTTTAAAAATCATTTTAAATGTTTTGAAATCATTTTCAATTTTCTCTTGCAGTGTATTTTTTCAAAATAAAAAATTATAAAAAATTTTATCAGGAATCTTATAAAAATTTGTTCATTATCTAGAAACCTCTAAAAATCTTTAAAATCTTCAAAATTTCATTTTGAAATCTACTAAAAAATACATTTTGTTAAATGTTTTGACACCTTTTTCAATTTTAAGTTATTTTTGAAATTGGTTAAACATTTCTAAATATGTTTTAAAATGATTCCAATTTTTGAAATCCTAAAACTTTACAGAAATTGCTATACAATCTGCCCGATTCTTTTTCGAAAATATTTTAAATTTTTAGAAAGGTTTTGAATTTTTTCTAAATATTCTCTTTAAACTAATCTTTTAAAATAAAAACACATTAAAAATGTATTAAGCAATTTTGAAAAAATTTGCCTATTATTTTGAAACCTTTTTAAATCTTTAAAAAGCTTTTAAATTTTTTGCTCTAAATCTTCAAAAGTCTACATTTTGTTTCAAATTTTGTTAAATCTTCTTGAACTTAAATTTTGTATTTTGAAGTTTTTTCAAAACTTCTGAATAATTTTTTAAATAATAGGCTTTTGCTATAATTTTTTTTAAGCCTGCAAAATTAAAAAATATCTTCTAAAATCTCTTGAATTCACACATTTTTTTCTTAAATTTTGTAATCTTAAAAAATTTTAAAGTTTTCTTCAAAATTTTCTACAGCCTCTTTTTGAATTTCAGAAAATCATTTTAAATGTTTTAAAATCTTTTCCGCTTTTTTCTTAAAATTTATTTTTTTTAATAAAAAATTATTTTAAATTTTCCTAAGAACCCTACAAAATTTTTTTTATTTGGAAACTTTTCAAAATTTTTAATAATATTCTCAGTTTTTTGTTGAAAGTTTGTACAAATCTATGAAAAATAGAGAATAAAAATAGAAAAAAAATAAATATAAAATAATAAAAATAAAAATAATAATAAATAAAAATAATAAAATAGTAAAATAATAAATAAATAAAAAATAGAAAAAAATTGTCTTAGGATCTTCCAGATCATTTTTTGAGAATTGTAAAAATATTTGGAAATCTTTTCAAATTTTTCCTTAAAATTTTTTTTTTTTAATAAAAAATCATAAAATGTTTTTCAGGAATCTGGAAAGAATTTTTTTATTCTTTTGAAAATTTTCAAAATCCTTAAAAAGCTTCAGCATTTCAATCGAAGTGATTCAAAATATACATTTTCGTTTAAATATTTTGAGTTTTTTTAAACGTCTAAACATTTATAAGAATAATTCTGATTTATTCTAATCCTGCAAATTTAAATAATTTCATTAAAATTTTCCAGATTTTTTTTCAAAAATTTTGGAAATCTATTGAAATGTTTTAAAATCTTTTTAAATATTCTCATAAAGTACATTTTTTTAAATAAAAATCAATTTAAATTTTCCTAAAAATTTTGAAAAAATTATTTGATCATATTGAAAATTTCAATATTCTTAAAAAGCTTATATTTTTTGTTTGGTTTTAGAGTCTTTTACATTTTTTTTTTAAATTTTGCAAATCTTTAGAAATTATTTTAAACCTTTTTAAATTTTCTCTCAAAATTCATTTTTCAAAATGATAAATAATGAAAAATTTTCTAACGAATCTTACAAAAATTTGTTTATCATTTTGAAACCTTTCAAAATCCTTAAAAAGCTTCTAAATTTTTTGCTCGAAATCTTAAAAAATCTATACAAAATTAACAAAATTGTCTTAGAATATTCAAGATTTTTTTACGGCAGTTTTTATAATATTTTGAAATGTTCTAAAATCTTTTGAAAATATTCTCTCAAGATTAATTTTTCAAAATAATATATTAAATTATATAGTTATATTATATTGTTAAATTTTTCTAGAAATCATCTAAATTTTTGTTATTATTTTTAAACCTTTCAAAGTCCTCAAAAACTTTCGAAATCTTCCTAAATATACATTTTTTATTTTTTCAAAATCTTTTTAAATTTAAAATTATTTTGAATTTTTTTAAAACTTCAATAAATATTTTAAAAAGTTATTCCAATTTTTTTGGTCCCGCAAATTTAAAGCAACTGCTTTAAAAACTTTCATATTCTCTTCTAACAATTTTGGAAATCTTTTAAAATATCTAGAAATTCTTAAAAATATTCTCTTAATATATTTTTTTATGACAAAAAATTATTTTTGATTCCCCAGAAATCTTACAATTTTTTGAGTACTTTTAAACTTTTCAAAATTCTTAAAAGCTTTAAAATTTTATTTCAAAATTCTCTAAAATTTAATCAACAAATGCATATTTCAGTCAATTTGCGCTTCAAGGACTTTGCTCCTTCAAGATAATTGATTAAAAAATTTTCGAAAATAAATAATATGTACGACGCATTAATACCTGGTAACAATGTTTTATTTTATAAAACATTTTATAAACAATATCACGATATTTATTATCAGACTTTGCAAGGCCACAATATTTGTCACTTACATAAATAATTATATTTTAAAAAATACACTTTTTCGTGAAGTTTTAACCGGCAGATATTGTTTTTTGCAACAAAATCGATTTTAAGAAGCAGAAGCACTGCTGCTAAAGCCACTATAGACAGTAAAATTCAAATTATTTTTTTTTAAATTAAATAAATAACAAATATTATCAGGTAGTACGACAGGGTAATATTATTCATGGTCAACCAATTTTTAATAATTTCTGTTAAAGGAAATGTCGCAAAATGACTAAGAAATGCATTTGTTGATTAAATTGTTCAAAAAATAAATAACAAATATAATCAGGTAGTAATACATTGTACATATTATTTATGGTCGACCAATTTTTTATCAGTTCTGTTAAAGGAAATGACGTGAAATGACTAAGAAATGCATTTGTTGATTAAATTGTTTACAAAATAAACCATTATTGTTCGTTTATGGTTGAAACTTGAAGAAAATCTGTATTTGTCGAGTGAATTAAAGAATTATTATAAAGCTTTAGAAATTGACTATAAATAAAAAATGAATTGAAAACAATTACCAATTTTTTTATTTGATTTTTTTTCAATTCATAATATTATACGTTATAAAATTCAAATAATTAAAAAATTGATAAATATTAAGTTAATTAATGAAATACTTTTATTTTTAGGACACATTTTTTTTATTATATATCATTTAAACAACTTTTAATTTATTAGATTCGGGAATATTCAAACTTGGTAATATTATTCCGGAATGTTCCAATTCGTGAATTTTAAATTTTCGGAAATTTTATTTTTTCAATTAGAAAAGTCTACTATTATATTTTTCGGCTAGAATTCATCTCTTCGGTTTAAAATTCTACTATTGAAGGCAGATTGGAGTATTTTGTTGAAAATTCTTTTCTCATTAAAAATTAATTTTCTTTGCTAAAAATTTAACTTATCAAATTTTGGTTGAAAACTGATCGGTTTTAGTTGAAAATTCAGATTAAAGATTTAACTATTTGTTTAAAATTTTATTTCCTTGTTGCATAAAAACTAAATTTTTCAACTAAAAATTTTAATATTCCATTTTTTGTTGAAAATTCATCTTTTTTTGTAAAGATTCATCTTTTCGGTTGAAAATTTTTCTTTTTGGTTTTAAAGTTCATCTTCTTCGGTTGAGAAATCAACCACTTAGTTAGAAGTCGAACTAATTAGTTAAAAATTCATTTTATTGGTTGAATATTTAACTTTCTTTGTTGCAAAAAACTAATTTTTTAAAATGAAATTTTTAATATTCTATTTTTATTAAAAAATTACCAGTTTTTTTTAAAATCTGTCGTTTTTGGGTTCAAAATCTATTATTTTGGTTGAAAATTAACTTTTTTTTTAAATTTGTCTTTTTGGGTTCAAAATTCTATTATGTTGGAAAAAATGCAACTTTTTGGTTGAAAATTCCTCTATTTGATTTTTAAAGTTCATCTCTTTTGCAGAAAAGTATTTTTTCCGATCTTTGGTCGAAAATTAATCTGTTTTAATTTATTTAAATATTATTATTTTTATTATTATTATTTAAGAAATATTAATCATAAAATTAATCTATTTTTCGGTTAAAAAGTCAATTGCTTAGTTGAAAGTTGAATAACTTTGTCAAAAATTCATTTTTTGGTTGAAGATTTATATCTTTGGTTGGAAATTGAACTATTTAGTTAAAAATTCGTCTCTCTCGCTTTAAAAGTTCAACTAAATAGGTGTAAATGCAACTGTTTAGTCCTAAATTAATTTTTTTGTTTGTTGAAAATTTAACTTTGTTGTTGAAAACGTGGTTCAATTTGTTACCTATTCATTAAGTTTATTGAGATGAATTTCTTTCCCTTTTTTAGTTAAAAATCACCAGGGAGTGAATTAGAGCCACTGTAAAGTTACCTGAAGAGCGCAGCTCTGCTTTCACATGCGGAGAACCGCTGAGAGGAGGCCGCAAAGAAACGCGCATGCCCGGCATGCGCACGCATGCTTACTGATAGTATATCCGAGGTTCTCCGCTTGCGAAAGCCGAGCTGCGTTCGTCAGCTAACTTCACAGTGTCTCTAATCCGCTCCCGGAAAATCGCCTTATTTCCCCTGTTTTAAAAATGAGCAATTTGGGCTTTGAAGTCTCTCAAAATATTTGTTTTTAAATTCTATTTTAGGCGCTTGGAAAATGAACTAGAAGAAAAAATTTGACTTTAAAGGGTGGAAGAGTTTTCGTATATGTAACGTGACCCTGGTGGTTTTAAAGTCAGTGTAACGATCCGTGATAAAGGATAGGGGTGAACATTTTTTTAAAAATATCCTGACGCAGTTTTTGAACGGCTCCTGGTATTAAATTTCTTTTTGCTTCCTTTTATTTTCATGCAAACCAAATCTCAATAGATTGGACTCTACCATTCTTGCAAGAAGAAGTAGCAAAGGCAAAGTTGCAAATACCTCCAAGACATTTCGTCAATCAGCAATAATAGGTGGTGACTCAGACTCAATTTCAGAAAAAATCTCTTTGTTGATGATGTTCTGAACAAAAAACTCCCTAGACGAAAAAATAAAAACAAAATTTCCATTTTGCTTTCCACATTGCATTTTGCTTCCTTTCCTTTTCAGGCAAACCAAAGTTCAATAGATTGAAGTCTATCATTTTCTCAGGAAAAAGTGGCAAAGGTTCAATAACACATACCTCCATACCATCTTGGCAATCAAACAAATTTTGTTGCTGATGATGCTCTGTAAAAAAGAATCTCTATAGAAGAGGAAATGACAATAACATTTTCATTTTGTTTCCACATTGCATTTTGCTTCCTTTCAATTTCAGGCAAACCAAAATTTAATACTATAAACTCTATCATTCTCACAGGAGGAAGTAGCAATGGTTCAACAACAAAAACCGTTATAGCATCTCGGCAATCAACAATCTTAGGTGTTGCCTTAGACTCATTGTCGGAAAGAAGCCTTTTTGCTGATGCTTCAAACAAAAGATTCTTACTAGAAGAGGAAAACAACAATAACAATTCCATTTTGCTCGATAGATTAAAGTCTATCATTATCGCAGGAAGAAGTAGCAAAGGTTTAATTACAAACAACTCGATAACATCTCGACAATCAAACAAATCTCTTTGCTGATGATGTTCTGTAAAAAAGACTCTCTGTATACAAAGGAAATGACAATGAAATTTTTGTTTGGTTCCCACAATGCATTCTGCTTCTTTTTATTTTCAGTCAAACCAAAGTTCCATAGATTAAAGTCTATCATTCTCGCAGGAGAAAGTAGCAAAGGTTCAATAACAAACACCTTCACACCATCTCGGAAATTGAACAAATCTCTTTCCTATTGATGTTCTGTAAAAAAAACTCTCTATAAAAGACGAAATGACAACAACATTTCTATTTTGTTTCCACATTGTATTTTGCTTCCCTGCTTTTTCAGGCAAGCAGAAGTTCAATAGTATGAATTTTATTATTCTCGGAGAAGGAAATAGCAAAGGTTTAACAAAAAATACCTTTATAGTATCTCGGCAATCAGCAAACTTAGGTGTTGCCTTAGACTCATTGTCAGAAGCAAACCTTTTTGCTGATGATGTTTTGAAGACAAGACTCTTCCTAGAAAAAAATAACAATAAAATTTGTCATTTTGCTTGCCACATTGCATTTTGCTTCCTTTCATTTTCAGGTAAACCAAAGCTTTAAAGATTGAAGTCTATTAATCTCGCAGGAGAAAGTAGCAAAGGTTCAATAACAAATACCTCTATACCATCTCGGCAAACAAGCAAATCTCTTTTCTGATAATGTTCTGTAAAAAAGCCGGTCTCTATAAAAGAGAAAATGACAATAACATTTCCATTTTGCTTTCCACAATGCATTTTGCTTCCTTTCATTTTGAGAAAAACCAAAGTTCAGTAAATTGAACTCTATCATTCTCGCAGGAGGAAGTAGCGATTGCTGAACAACAAATTCTTTAATAGCATTTGGTCAAAAAAAAATCATTTGTGGTAACTCAGACTCATTGTCAGAAATAAATCTCTTTGCTGATGATGTTTTAGAACAAAAGACTCTTCCTAGAAGAGGGAAATAACAATAACATGTCCATTTTGCTTTTACATTGCATTTCGCTTCCTTTCATTTTCAGGCAAACCAAAGCTCAATAGGAACTCTACTATTCTCGGAGGAGGAAGTAGCAAAGGTTCAACAACAAATACCTTCATAGCATCTCGGCAATCAACAATCTTAGGTGGTGCCTTAAACTCATTGCCAGAAACAAATATCTCTGCTAATGATGTTCTGAATAAAAGACTCTCCCTGGAAGAGAAAAACAGCAGTGTCATTTCCGAAGAAATTGAAAAATCTGCAGACTCACAACCCTCTGCAAGTATTGCTTCCGGATTTGCGTCCAATTGCTTAAATCTTTTCATGCGAGAATTGTCAACCATTCTCGAAGAATCTAATGAATCGAGCGATTGCGAGCCTACATACATTTCGGGC
>JAUELO010292028.1:0-15237 GCA_032357855.1 Amphibolips quercusostensackenii | reverse complement strand
TATAAATCGTACAATTCATTGGCAGAGTATCAAAAAAGTAATGTTGTGAAAATGCTCATAGGTTAGTTTATTTTGTCGTATTTGAAAGACTTTAATTATTCATATTTTGTCTACAATCAATACAACTGCTGTTTTTAATTGTTTTTTTCGAGTTAAGTAATTTAGTTTTAATAGCTTTAGTGAAGTAGTACAAAAATATGAGAGAATAATTTTTAAAGCAGGTCAAGTGCGGTGCTTGATAGTTCTGTCGCGAAAGACAAAAAAAACTTTGCTACTGCATATTACGATTTTAATACTCACATGATTCAACATTGAAACAACATGTTTAACTCAACTTTTATACTGGAAACAAGTTAAAGAAATTATTATTGTAAAGACACCTCATCAGCAATCTTCGACAGCGTGTACTCTAGATTTTAGATGTAGACGAGCCAGCTGATAGAACCTTGTCTAGTGGCTACCAGACTTCGCATTTTCGTGCCCATCGCGATCCAGAAAACAATTGTGCAAGGCACGTTACCCGCACGGTATGCAACGCACGCGGTGCGTGTAAAGTGTGGTGCATATGCTTCGCATTTTGTGACAAGCACATACGCGTGAGGCATATGCCTCACATCTTATAACAGTCATTTATTTATACGTAAAATGCCATTGATCATGAAATGTTATAAGTATGCTTCTAATTTACTAATGTTGACAGACTAATTAAAAAATCTAATTTTCACAAATACGATATTATGAAAAAACGTGTTAAAGTTAGTTTTACTACTTTTAAAATGTTTAAAAATTTATTTTATCATCCCAGATAACAATCGTGCATCGAGCTTTACTCGCACGCGGTAAGTCTCACGTCGTGCGTTTTTATTACCTTGATATTAAATTTAAATAACAAAATCTAGATCGTTGTCCTATAATTAAATATACAGATCTTGAATCTTTGTGTCCAGTTTTTTTTCGTGCAATTTTTCATGTATAAATTGATAGAATAAATGAACAATTAAAAAATATTTGAATAAATAATATTTTTAATATTCTTAATGCACGGGACAGAACTTTATTTTTTTAATATCTTTCTAAAAAATAATATTTAAATTAGGTTTTATTTTTCAATATTTACTTTAAAAAATATTAAAATCAATATGGAGAGAAATTATTGAATTTATTATTATTCAAAAAATAGTTTTATTTAATTTTTCCTGCAGTCACTGACGCCATGTTGATTTGAACTCAGCACTAGCGGCCAACGGACCAAACTCCTCAGCGCGTGTTTCCTACTTGTCTGGCGTCGATTTCTCTGTTTTTGATGGTGTGGTTATTCTATATCTGTAATTAGTATTTAATTTCGTGTTTTCTTAGGACGTGATCAAGGGATTAAACCATTTATTTGTTTTACCTCTGTGGTAAGTACTTAAACACATAATGTAACCTCAATTCTTTGCACATGGTATAGCTCGCATTTTAGCCACACGCGTGCAACAAGCACAACTTGCGAAACATATGCAACCACATGAAAGACACATCTGCGTAGTGATATAAACTCACCTTATGCGGCCTTATCCGCACGCGTGCGACCCATGATGCTCGCACTGTGCAGGCATTTTGTTATCTGTGGAATACTGAACGAATTAGCTACCGGAGTCTTGTGCTCAAAGTAGGCTGTTTGACATTTAGTTGGGATTTTTGTTTTTGCGTGTTTATACTCCAATAATGTACATGAATGTACTTTACTGTCAACTTTTGCATTTCTTGAAATTTGAGGTCAATATTTCCTGATAAAAAAATTCTTAGGTTCCAAAGACGCACTAAGTTTTAATTTTTTCAAAAATAATTTTTTTGCACCACCTATCTCAAAAGTGGACGTGTTTATGCTTCAAATTGTTCGTAAAGGACCTTTTTTAATCAGACTGTGTGCAAAAAATGTTCGTGCATGCGCAGTTTAAAGATGGCTTACTTCAGCTACCAGTGAAAGTGCTGCGCATGCGCACTCTCGAAATGAGGTACTTTAGACACTGGCATAGGTAACTTTGAACACTGGCGTTAATATCTTCACGCTTTCGTAAATTTGAATATTTAATGTTACGGATTAATTTTTATACTGTATGCAATATAACTTCCATGAAATATAAAATTAGTTTTTTCCGTTGACTTCTTCTCATACAACTTTTTTAAACTGACGTTGCAAAAAATAGCGTATAATACACGTGCGCATAGGCAGTTGCTAACTCGTGTGATTGCATGATTTAAGCCTCTAGCTTATGCTGCAAAATTCACACTAGCAAACGATCACCTATTTCGCGCACTTGTATCGCAAATAACTATTTGCGAAATTTCTCATCGAATAATGTTCGCAAACGTAGTTTATTGTCTTGTCATATTATATATTTTTTAAAGTTTCAGCCTGATATCTTACTTTTAATAAAAATTCTTAGATTCCAAAAAAAATTCGGAAAATAAAAAAAGTGAGACCAGAAATGTGAGTATTTTTGCCAGTCATACGCCCTTAAATATGTCCAAACGCATTGCGCAAGGTAACATATTGCCGAGCGCGAAACGCAAAATCTGAGGGACACTAAATCTTACCAAAACTTCTAGGGCAGAATGACTCTTTATAAGCACCTTTAGTATTACAATACCTATCTGTCCTTATTTTTTAATTCTACCTTGCGAATGTTTGTTGCTGTAGACATATGACTTAACAGAAATTTGAGCAATATTTTAATTTCTCATTTCTAAACAAAAGCTATTGAAATCGCGCAATTTTGTCTGCAACTACTTCGATGAAAGTGTTTTTACTTGTGTTATTAAAAAAAAAGTAATTATACAAATGTTCAAAATGGCTGGGACAAAGCTTTCACAACCTGTTGGCATATGGATATTAAGAAGATAGTTTTAATTACACAATAACCCAGGGTGTCAGAACGTTGCAAACAATTAATATTCCCATCATGTAACACATGTGCAGATATCTATTACCTTGTATGAATTTTACTCAATAAACGGCTTTGTAGCATATGAAAATTTTGGTTCAAACAAAATTTATAATTTTTTTTTTGAGACATTGCATAAATCATCAAACTGTGTCTTGTTTATGAAAATTGTTTAAAAATATGAAAAAGAGCAGCAACTTTCGACTAATCGTGATCGCACTATAATTTTGCTCGTGCTTTATGCAAAAACAATTAATTTCAGCAACTCCACACATTATTAGTTATATTCGTAGCTATTATACTGGTTGAAGACCTATTTTATTTAATATAAAATTTTGTAACGAGTGACTTACTTGAAAAGTTATACTGAAAGGAACGTTTAACTAAGCTATAAGGACTTTGATGACCATGATCAATAAGTATTTAACTATATTTATAGTAAAAAGTGATACGCGGATACAGTATAATGAGAAACAACAACTTGTCTGCAAAATACTGTACGCAAGATACAGAGGATTCTTGTAAATCAATTTACTACCTGGTGAATTAATTGAAAATACAGATAAGACATTTCCACACCATTCGGTACAGTTGTGCTGTGAGTAAGGCATTGTCATGTAATCTGCTTTGTATAACTCATAGTAAGCCAGTTAGTTGGTTATTCAAATTTGCAATCATAGGAGGTGTCAGTTTCACGAATGCATAATTTAATATAATAATGTTAGCAATTAATGTCGATCATTATGTATTGCAACTCGAGCGAATATTGCACTACTAGTCTCAGCTACTTCATGTGACAGTCATAGCCTACTCAGCGCTCTTAAATAGTACCTGAAAGCGTCTGGACAGGTTCATGCTGGTGAAAACCACATTCCTGGATCGCAGGCGCATACACATTACATCTGACTTAATATCTAGATGCAAGCTTTCACATTGCCACAAGTGATGTCTCGCAGGCGTACTTACATTACATCTAACTTGGATAGAGTAATGCATACTACAGCATCGTCAGTTATAGCCCATAGGCGTATCACATAACATCTGTCGGTGCCACTTAGTATAAATTAACAAGTCTAAAGAAGGTGTTTTAGGGGCATTGATACTTAGCCAAAATTCAACAGGTCAGTTCGTAACGTGAGTCATGTGTCTATGTTCCACTACTGACCTTATTTTCAGTTTAGAGTTAATTAAATAAATCCGAATTTATAGGTCAGAAGAAAATACAAGACATTGTTAATAGATCACTTTTACCTCTACTTTACAATAATCCGAAAAGGCAAAGGCACAAGATACAGTTCAAGAGTCGTTTATTAGAGTTTAGAATACTTTGCGTTTGCGTGAGCAATAAGACCTTTTTTATGGATCGAAACTTGAGCAGATAATCAATATCACTTTGAGAAATGTACGCATCGATCTTGGTTTCAGAGTAAGGTCATAAGTTGTCAGCATAAAGCACGACAGAAAATTAGAAAAAAATCTGTACATTACTCAGCTAATTAAGCAATCCACCACAAAAAAAAATTCTAACGTTTTTTACCCGCAGTCGCAATGTCTCGAGCAACAGGCAATGAGAAAGGTGACCGCGCGGAATAATAGCAGGAGGGACAGGCTCTTAAATAATAACGAACCGTTTTAAAAATAGTAAACATTTCTCAATTAAAAGCTTTTCTTAAATTTTAATTAAACCAAATTAAATGAGCCCCGCGTGGAAATAAGCTGCATGGCTCAAGACTTGGTCCTGTCTAAGATGAGGCTTCGATAAAAAGATGGGTCATGCATAGCTAATGTCCGCGAGCCACGGTTAAGCTACTCTAAACTTGAGAACATATTTTAACACTTTCAGCGGTTCCTGCAGATGCGCAGCTGAAATAAATATAACACTATGACAAGTTGTAAATTTTGTAGGAATTATTTTTGTGTTTCGGACAAAAGTTTGTCGTTTACAAAAAAATGCACTTTTTCCGGCTGGGCAGTATTCTGGAAATTTATGATAACACACTACATTGATGTCGCACTTCTAAATGCGCAGTCGATTTATTTGGCATTAATGGTTGCGCACCCAATTTATGTCGGACTTTAGGCTGCGCAGCAGAAGCATGTGGTGTATTAAATTGTGCACTAAAGTTATAGAGCACTACCGGCTGCGCAGTAGACTTTTGCGGCATATGTGGTTGAGTGATAAAGTTACGTTTCACTTCCGGTTGCGCATTATTCTTATGTGTCACTTGCCACTGCGCAATAGAATTACTTCGCACTTCCAGCTGCGCAGTAAACTTCTGTGGCAATAATGGTTGCGCACCAGAGTTGTGTTGCACTTCCGGATGCGTAGTAGACTTATGTAGCATTAGTAGTTGCCTACTTCTATTATGTCGCACTTTCGCCTGCGCAGTAGAAGTATGTACGATATTAATTTGCTCACCAGAGTTATATAGAAAAACCGTGAAATTTGCTCACTAAATTTGTTTTTGCGCAATAGAGTTACTTTGCTCTTCCAGCTGCGCAGTAAACTTTAGTGACATTAATGGTAGCACATTAGAGTTGTGTTGCACTTCGGGATGCACAGTAGACTGCTTTTGGATTTAAAAATGTGCATTAGTTTTGTATAAAACTGAGAGCTGAGCCGCATCCGGAAGTGTGTGACAACTCCGGTGCGCAACCAATAATGTGACAGAAGTTTACTGCGCAGCTGAAAGTGCAAAATAACTTTATTGCAAAACAAAAAATGCCACATAAGGCATCCGGAAGTGCAACGTTACTTTAGTACCCAATTCCACATGACATTAAAGTCTACTGCGCAACCAGCAGTGATATATAACGCTACTGCGCAACTAAATATACGACATACTAATACTGCGCAGCCGAAAATGCGGCATAATACTAATTGGCCACTACCAATGCTACATTAGTCTACTGCGCATCCAGAAGTGCGACACAACTCTAATGCGCAACCATTGATGCCACAGAAGTTTACTGCACAGCTGCAAGTGCAACAGAACTCTCTTGCGCAACCACAAAGGTCACATAAAGTTAATGCGCATCCAAAAGCGCAACGTAACTTTAGTAGCTAACTACACATAGGAAAAAAGTCTACCGCGCAGCCGGTAGTGTTATATAACTCTAGTTCACAACTTAATATACCACATACTTCTGCTGCGCAGCCCAAAGTGCGACATAACTCTGGCGCGCAACCACCAATGTCACATAAATTGACTGCGTATTTGAAACTGCGACTTGAATTTAGTACGCAACCATAAATTTCAAATCTATTGCTAAGCTGGAAATACGAAACCAGATGCAATTAACTCCGCATACCCTCGCAATCTTAAAGTTGACCAAGTTCCTGCAGTGTTATTGATACTGATGGACAGTCCGCCCTTATCTAGTATTTTTCGGAACCAAAAATACCGAGTCTGTTATATCTCGCACAGATCTGATCTGAAGATTTTTAGATGCGGCAACTAGAGACCCGATCAGAATGATACCGGATCGGGTATTTGAAAGACGCGGAAAGAAATTTTCGGATCAGGTCTTTTAATGCAACCTGCTGGATCTCGACCCGAAAATATCGGTCCTTTTTCAGGTCTCGCACATCTTAGTTCAATGGAAAAGATGATTTCATGGACCTAATGCACGGTTTGGATGTCCCAAGAATTTAGCATTTGACTTCCGACAGATTTTCTCTGGATGTCCGAGAAATTCTTGTTTGGGTTTTAAAAGTAAACTCCCGAAAGTTTTCCGTTCAGTTCCCGAAAGAATTTCAACATGGGTCGTTATTCCTGTCAACATTATTTATTAATTTTTTTAACGCTAAACTCTCACTCAACACACAAAAATAATTCATGGAAAATTTAGCACTTGTCATAGTGTTATATTCATTTTAGCGGCATATTAGCAGAGATAGCTGAAGGTGTTGAAATATTTTTTTGAGTTTAGTGTGTCTTAACCGTAGCTCGCGGGCATAAGCCATCCTTGACCCATTCTTCATGGAATCATTATCCTAGCCATGACGAAGTCTTAAGCCATGCAGCTTATTTTCACGCGAAAGCTTGAAAAAGTATTAACAGATTTTATTATCATTGCCAATGGCCGAGCAAGATCATAATGGATGAACTCACCTGCTTGGCACTCCATTTTTTGTACTGATTTAAGTTGTTCTTTCGTCATTTTTTTAAGTATACAACCGTGGTATACAGAATTATCACCAACAGCTACTTGCGAACCTTTACTAACATCATGATTTGCCGTACCTTACATCTCCTATGGACTTATGTAAACAAATATTTCATGCAAGCATAACTATCTGATCAAATTGACAACACTCGGTAATCTACATCTTCTTATAACAGTGAAATACATACTGTAAAATCTGAAATCAGAATTCAGGTTTCCGCGAAAACTTGCATTCTGTCAACCTTTTTGAATAAAGGATACTGTCCTTTTAAATAATCTTTTTCTTGGCCGTAACATCAGGCTGATATCATCTTTTGTACGCTCCTTAAATTATCCCTAGATACTTTTTTTTAGAAGAAAAATTTAAAAAGGGTTCACTTTTAACGAAAGAATTATTGACTAAAACTTGCTTTAATGTTGAAAAATAATGCTCTTGGATATACCAAAGATAACTGATCATTTGTATCAAATACTTAATTCCTCGAATGTATAAAATAATCAAATTCAGTTAAAAGATCGTTTATTATTTTGAGAATAATAAAAAATTCTAATATTTTCTTTAAATGCTTTCAATTTTTAAATTATAATGTTCTACGACAAAAATGTTATATATAGTTCATGTACAGTGCACAAAACAAAAAAAAATGAATTGTAGAGTGCGAGACATGTGATATGATTGTGTTTGTTAAAGCGATGCAACAGCTCTGATAGACGCGTGCCCTTAGCGCGCTCAAACTTGCTAGCCGTACGCGCCGAATGTAATAAGAGTTTGCCGTTCAGCACGCATTTTTAAAAATTTTCATTAGCGTGAATTAATGCTAAGATCTTGAAGGTTGCGTAGAAAATTCGAGAAATTCTTATATTTCTGAAAAATTTTCTTGCGTGATAATTTTTCTTTAAAAATTCATAAAATATTTTTACTGAAAGTCATTCAATGTAGACTTTCATAAACTCTATAAAAGTTTTAAAAAAAGGTCTAGCATTTTTTTCGTCTTATTTATCGTGTTTCAAAGGATCAGTTATTTTCAATGCTACTTGCGCAAACCGGGTATGTAATTTTTTACAGCATACATTTATTTTTATATCAATTTCAACAAATTGAGCAAGTGAGTTAGTCTTTTTCATAACTATATAATAAAATGTAAATATCTCAGAGAAACTAGCTTGACGTTTATATTGCATAAGATAACGACTGTAGAATATATTATATAGGTTATAATAACCCTAGATCAATTATTAGTTACTCTATTAAGTATATTTTTTACTGAACCAATTATCAGTTTCTCCTCTACTTGGAAAAAATGAGGATCGTTTATAATATCGTCTTCACTTTGGCTATTATTCTTAATTCTGTTGGTGAGTATAATATTATAATAATCTCAGTTAAGCGGCAGTCGGCATACACATATCTATAATGTTTGAAATATTTTTAAGCTTTCCGCAAATAGCAATTTTTTACGACGCCAGATGGAAAAAAGAAATTCAGTAAGCCTAATGCAGCCTGAAGTTTTGTGTGATCTTGAGCTTTTTCCATAAAATCAAATTTTTCCATTATTCTTTAAAAGCACAAAAGGTTCAAAAAAAAATTAATGTAAAAGTTTGCATATCTGAGAAAATGCTACAAAAAATACCTTCTGTCCGTTTATCCTAAATACAGCTAATAGGCTACATTTCTAAAAACAGCGACAATTTTTAAAAATATAACGCAAAATAAAAATGGTAGGGTGTCCTTCAAAATCTGCCTTTTTTTTTTAAAAATTTGAAGCGAAATAAATTTGAGATTTCCTTCATATCCCCAATTTTTCATTTCATATTGTAATCTATATCATTTTTTCAATGTACAATAACAAAACAATTACAATAATTCAAAATTGAACAATTCTATAAACTTGCTTCTTAAGTATATTAATTTAAATTTTTTTTATTGTGTTTTTTCTTGTGTTATAATTTGAAGATATTTCTTGTTTTCAATCCAAGGTAAGTAATTTTTTATATCGTCAATGCTACCATCGACACAAAAGTATTGAAATCCAGATTTATTTCTTTATGCTGCTCCATTATCTTTTTTCATGCATCTATTATATCTTCGAGTTTCAACTTTAACAAGAGGAGCACATTTTTTTAATTTCTAAGACCTTATTCTATCAATTTCAGAAAATAAACTTGTCGATATGCAGAAAATTTGTCATTGAATTCAATATAATATACAGCTACTTTTGATGATGTTATTTTCATTGGTCCAGCAAACTCTTAATAATTGAACTTATATGCTTTTACTCATTATTTGGTACTGATTTATAAGGGTTCTTTGTCATTCTTCTGAGTATGCCATCCATTCTCTCTCATTTTTTTTTTGGTCACCTTTTTCCTATCTTTTGAGTTAAATTTTTGAGTTGACAAAAGTTTAAACTCTTATTACATGCATAAAACAAAGGAAATTAGTTAAAATTTCCAACATGACGTGCATACAATTCATGGCTAAGCCACGTTCTAATCCTTGTATCTTCATTAAAAGACAGGTACAGATGGCTTTATTTTTATGTGCCAGGACTGTATCATTTTTAACTGAGTATTATGTAACCTCAGTTACGGCAAAAAGTACCAAGCGATAGGTAGGGAGCGTGTCATGTGCTCACTGAGTACCTAGAACACATACTATCCAGGTGTCCTGCATTACGTGGGAACTAGGCATCACTACATACATAATGCGGCCCTATAAGTTCTTCAGTACTATGTTTGTCACTCTTACGGTGCTAGCCAAGACCCTGCCTCTCTGAAAAATTTAATTCTGATCATGTGTTAAAAATCGGTTTTGGCCACGATCTAGCCTGCTGTACGCTCCGAGGGAGATAGAGTTAATTGTCCAAAAAGAGAAGTGCTAAATTTTCTAGAACTATGATTTTTCGACACCACTCCTCATTGCATAATCAAAACCTGACATTTTTTGCCAGTACATTAAAAAACGGACTCTATTCATAATTGAATTTTCTGCTCCGGCCGACGACAACATCACGTCTAAGGAGAAGGAAAAGGAGGATATGTGTGAAGACCTCAAAAGGGAGCTGCAGCAACTTTACGCAAAGTATTTAGTTTAAATAATTGTTTTTGCGACAGGTGCTCTTGGAATTGCAAAACTATGGCTGACTTGTAGCTGCAGAAGGCTATCATCTTTGGGTCGCTGCATATACCCAAGACACATAAGGATTTCACTAGTTTGTCATTGTGGTTTTATCGTGCCCTGTGGCCACCTATCTCACGATCGTAATACGTGACCGTAAATTTTATTGACCGCGGCTTGCTAGATGCTACTGTCATCGTCATATATAGCAGTCGCTTCCATTGGAAGCATGTGGCAGAATGATTGATTATAAAGTGCAAGAGATGTGATAGGATTGTTTGCCTTTAATCGATGCACTAGCTCCGATAGACGCGTGCCCTCAGCGGGCTTAAACTTTCTAGCCACACGCGTCGAGTGTGAAAAGATTTTGCCGTTCAGCAAGCTGTTCTGAGAAATTTTTATCAGCTTAAATTGATGCAAAGATCTTGAAGATTGCGTGAAAAATACGAAAAATTCTTAAATTCCTAGAGCGTTATTTTCGACCCATTGATCGTGTTTTAAACAATCAGCGATTCGTAGTGCCGCTTGCGCGAACCGGGTAAATAATTTCCTATGTTATAAATTTATCGTTATATCAATCTTAACAAGTGGAGCAAGTGAGTTAGTTCTTCTAATAATTTATGTAAATATCTAAGAGGAATTAGCTTGACGTTTATTTTGTACAAGATAACGACTATAAGAGATATGATATAATCTTTAATAACCTGAGATGAATCATTAGTTACTTTGTTAAGTATATTTTTTATTAGACCAATCATCAGTTTCTTCTCTACTTGTAAAAAATCTGGATCGTTTATACTATTGTCTTCTTTTAGACCATTATTCTTAATTCTATTGGTGAATATAATAGTATAATTATATGAGTTTAGCGGAAACTAACATTCCACAAATAGCAATTTCTTCCGACAACGAAAGGTACAGAAGCAATTAATGTGAAAGTTTGCATATCTAAGAAAGTGCTACAAAAAATATCTTTTGTCCGTTCAGCCTAAATAAAACTAATAGGATACATTTCTTATTAAAGCTGATATTTAAAAAAATATTTCGGTAAATAAAAAAGATAAGGTTTTCTGGCAATTCTTCCTTCCTTATTTTTATAATTCGACGACAGAATTAATTAAGATATCCTTAAAACCCCACCTTTTTATTTTGTGTTGTACCCAATATGATTTCTTCAATGTACAATGATAAAACAATTATAATACTTAAAAACTGAAAAAATCTACAAACTTTCTTCTTAAATATATTTTTTTAATTGTGTCCAATAGTGTTTCTTCCTGTGCAATAGTTTCAAAACATTTCTTGTTTCTATTCTAAGGTAAACAATTTTTTACATCATCAGTGCTACGGTCTACACAAAAGTATACAAAATCTAACTTTATTTCTTTATACCGTTTCCTTATCTGTTATCATGCATCTAATATATCTTTCAGTTTCATTTTCAATAAGAAGACAACATTCTTTAAATTTTTCGAAAGCATTTTTTTCGATTTTAGAAAATAAGCTTGTCGATGTGCAGAAAATTAATCTTTAAATTTAATATTATATACAGCTGCTTCTGATGATTTTATTGGTATTGGTCCAGCAAAATCTGATCGAATAAAGTCATCTGCTTGATACTTATTTTTTAAAACTGATTTGCAAGGTTTTTTCGTTATTTTTCTAAGTATGATGTACATGGTCTCTCCTTTTTCCAACAGTGATCACCTCTTGACTTTCTTCTGAGTTGAACTTAGGAGTTGACTGAAGTTTTCAAACTCTTATCACATGCAGAAAACATATAAAATTAAATAAAATCTCCAAGATAGCGAAAAAACATTACTGAACTTTGCTGTTACCCTTGTCTATTCATTAAAAGCTTAAAAGCATTATATTTTTGTTGTACCGCAGCACCTTGTGGTTTTGTCAATGTCCTTTCTATCACCCCAAAAATCTTTGAAAAAGCAAGAGAAAAAAAACTTGAATATCGTAATATGTTTTTGTCGATTACTGGTGCCGAACAAAATAAACACACTGGTCACCATGTTTCAATTAATTCATCGTGGATTTGTATCAAAATGCTTATAAATATAAGTTTCTTCTGGATAACAGCATCGGCAGATCAATCACAAAAATTAAGTAAAGCAGCTAGCAAAAAACTGTAAATAAACAAATGCAAAGAACGAGATGAGCTAACGTTACTTGATGAAAGAATTTAGAGCATTTTCCATTTCTGAAAGTTCAGTAAATACTGAAATTTAAAAAAATAGTCTCTTTCTTGTTGCAGAGCTAAGTTCACAGTTTGATTGTCTGCCTAATGGCGAACCTATTCCTGGTGTTCCTTGTGGCAGACGTTCTTATTCTTTTAAAGGATATCTTTTACCAGAGAGGTCTCTTTCTCCTGCCGTGCTTCCTCTTAGAATCAGGTCCAGGTCTCTTTTTGTAAGGCCTTATTCTCCTACAACGCCTTACCCTACCCTTAGGTCCGCAGTTTCTCCTATAAGGCCTCATTTCCCTGCAAAGCCTTATCCTACCTCCAGGCCCACGTTTCCTCCTATGAGGCTTTCTTCTTCTGACGGTCCTGAATGTGAACTTCAACAACTTAGATTTATTCGGATCATTCCCTATAAGAGTCCACATCGGATATTTTAACTTCGAAGGTACACTTTTTCCGACACTAGAAAATTAAAAATAAGAATAGGAAGAAATAAGTATGCGCCGGTGCCATCTCAAGAACAAATTGTATTATCAACATTGGAGGGTGAGGCATTTGCAATATATGAGTTTAAATTTTTTTGCTGAAATTTATGTGTGAAGTGTTCGCGGTATTACACGAGCAAAAATAAACGTGAAAAACAGCATGGTTACACTAATGTCCCAAAATGAAATGAGTGAATCGCTAGTAGGTATACGCCGCACAATTATGTGAAATTTTAGAGTAGAACATCTAAAAATAATGTAAGCTACAAACCTCTACACCTTTAATTGAAAAAAATTTAAAACTTAAATGTGTTTATATTCCAAATTAGGATGAAAATGATGCATGTAACACTATATTTAAGTAACTCACGTTGATACATATATGGCTATAGCTTTTAGCATATTGTCAAGCTGTCCGCAGATAACAATTTGCTCGGCGTTATCCGATTTCTATCCCAATGGCTAATTTCTTTTAACTTTATTTGAGATCGAATACATTTTAAACCAGGTAGGGTTTACACTTTAAGTTGCAGAATACCTTTACGGCCATATATGCTGCTTTTTAAGTAAAATAAGAACACACGCATTTTTCCGCATTTTTTAATGCGAGCTTAATGCTAGCTCAACCATTAAAGTGGCTAGGAGAATTTTCCCTTGTTCAATCAAATATTAGCATTCTTTTCGCAAACGACAGAAGCTGCAGAAAAATTTTATTATAAAAGTTTGTACATCTGGAAAAATTCTACAAAAGTACCTATCGCTTTTTTGGGGTGAGAGTTAAAGTAAGATTGTAGGGTGTAAATGAATTCGTGTGTGTGATGGCTAAAGTGAAAAATAAATAAGGGCTGCTTTTTAATTAAGGTTAGATTTTGCGTTGTAGAAGCTAAAAAGTTTTGGGTAGGGAGAAAGTGATGTTTAAAAGTGGTGAGGTGTGAGGTTGCGAGTTTTGATTAGTAGGCATAGTAGGATGTCTGTAATAAGTAGTTCAGACAGATGGCAGCAGAAGAGCGTTGTTAGCGAGAATAACGCGTCGAAGAGGACATTCAGGAAGTCAAAGTAGGCAGGGATCAGGCGGGTATCAAGGCAAGCTGTGAGAGTAGTGGTGACGAGCGATACGAGACGCCACTTAGGAGTAAGGAAAACGCTGCGCTGATAAACGCCACAAAAAAAAAAAACTTGGCGCCATATTGATAACCGAGTTTTTAGCGATCTAAATAGGAGGGGGGGGGGGGATCTGGCACGATTTTTCTAAAATAAACACTTTTAATCATCATAGCTATCCGTCATAATTTCAAATGCGCTACTACTAAGAAATTTGGCACTAGCTGATTGACAAAGAAATCATTTTTCATGGGGGGGTGGCGCTTGACGAAGGTATTAAATCTTCGAGTTATATGAAATTCAAAATATTGGGTATGAAGTTATTCGTCTTTAAATTTGCTTATGTGCGCATGAAAAAGCTTGTGCAAACTGTAGGAACTGTTCACGATCAAAAGGTTTTAACACTTTACAAAGTGATGACCATGCGTTTACTAACAAAATAAAAAGTTTTTAATCCGCAGTGATAAAGGGACTTTTGTATGGGGCTTCAAATGCGCCCATATGTGCCATACAAATTTTTTTTATATCTTAAAAATTGCCCAAGATACGGACGTCATGACATTTTGCAAAAAGATGACCAGCAAAATAAAAAAGTTTTTAATCCTCATTGATGAATGGACTGTCGGGTGAAATTTTAAATTTACTTATATGCGTTACTTTGAAAATTACAAAAAAAAACTAATGAACCCTCTTATTACCACTTCTCATCTATAAGCCCACGCTAATATCAATACACAGTAAATACGAGGAATGAACTTTATTTTGAAATAAGATGAAGACGCTGCAGTAAGTTCATTCACGCAAACATAAAATTTTTTTGACGAAAGATAAAATTTACTTGGCGAAAGATAAAAATTTATCTTACAAAAGATAAAGTTTATCTAAGAAAAATATTAATTTCACGTGAGTGAGATGAAAGTAGCAGTTAGGTTTACAAAAATTTGGTGAGCGTAGATCAAATATTTTCGGTGGGTTTACGTCAACTGGAAAGAACGGTTATGTTTACCATAATCGGCGAACAACACTTTATTTGAATAAATTAACCGAAAAAAGGATTCACCTATACTAATCGGATACATAGATTGCACGTAGGTTAATTTATAGTGTTTATTAACAAGTTTAAAAGTTTGTACCAGAGGCGACAGAAACTAAAGGTTTATCCAAAAGAAATAATGGACTGAAGCTGGCTGAGTGTACTTCTCCTACAATCGCAGAAGCTCTAGCCAGCGAACCTTTCCTGGT
>JAUELO010291935.1:0-15237 GCA_032357855.1 Amphibolips quercusostensackenii | reverse complement strand
ATACCCTAAAAGATTTCAAATCCTTTCCAATTTTTTGAGATCCCTTTAAGCTTTTTTAAAGCTCTTGAAAATTCCTTGGAATTTTTAAAAATACCCTTGACACTTTAAAATTCTTTAGAATATTTGAAAATTATTGAAATTGCTTAAAAATTTATGGAAATCTTTCTTTCAAATCCCTTGAAATCTTTTGAAACCCCTTGAATTTTTAAAAAGTTTTTGAAAATTCCTTTGGTGTTTTTTAAATACCTTAAAATCATTTGAAATCCCTTCAAATTATTGAAATCTATTGAAAATCCCTGGATATTTTTAAAAATATCCTGAACTTTTTTAAATCCTTCGGAATCTCTTCAAATTATTAAAATTTTTTCAAAATGCTTTGAAATCTTTTAAAATACCCTAAAATATTTCAAATCCCCTAAAACCTTTTGAAACCACTTGAAACTTTTCAAAGTTCTTGAAAATTCCTTGGAAATTAAAAAAAAAATTATAAAATCCTTTAAAATTATTGAAATCTATTGAAAATTCCTTGGCATTTTGAAATATCCTTTAAATCCCTTTAAATTATTAAAATCTGTTATAAATTTTAGGAATCTTTTAAAATACCCTAAAATATTGAAAATCCCTTAACATCTTTCGAAACTCCTTGAAACTTTTTGAAGCTTTTAAAAATTCCTTAGATATTTTATAAACACCCTAAAATCATTTGAAATCCCTTCGAATTATTGAAAATTTTTTTAAATTAATTTTTTTTTAAATACACTAAACTTTTTGAAATCCTTTGAAATCCGCTCAAATATTAAATATGTTTCAAATGCCTTGGAATCTTTTAAAATACTCTAAAAATTTTCAAATCCGTTGATATCTTTTGAAACCCCTTGAAACTTTCTGAAGCTCTTAAAAATCCCTTGGATATTTTAAAAACACCCTAAAATTCTTTGAAATCCCTTCAAATAATTAAAAATTTTTTTTAATTGAATTTTTTTTTTAAATACACTGAACTTTTTAAAATCCTTTGAAATCCGTTCAAATATTAAAATATATTCCAAATGAATTTTAAGCCAAAAAGATGAACTTTCGACTAAAATGATGAATATTTAACTGAAATACTTCAATTTTCAACCATAAAGATGAATTTCCAAACAATAAGATTAATTTTCAAACAACAAGATTAATTTTCTACCAAAAAATACATTTAAAAAACATGAATTTTTTAACGAAATAGTTACATTTTTAGTTAATGAAATTAATTTTCAACGTAATTCATGAATTTTCAATCTTATTGATGAATCTTCAACTAGAATAGTTGAATTTAAAACCAAAAATATGAGTTTTTAACAACAAAAATGAATCTTCAACTGAAATAGTTGAATTTACAAACTAATAAAAATTAATTTTTACTGCAAAAACGATAAATTGTCAACCAAATCTTGAATAATTAAATTTAAAGCTCGAAAAAATTAAGGTTTGACCAAACAAATAAAATTTTAACCAAAACTATGAAATATTTAACTATTGTAAGATGATGAATATTTAAATGAAATAATTGAGCTGTAGACCAAAAAGATTAATTTTCAACCAAGTAGATTAATTTCTATCAAAAAAGACGAATTTTTAACCAAAAATTGTATAATTGAATTGTGAGTCAAAAAATGAATGTTTAACAAGAGAAATGAGTTTTTAATTAATATTATGAAATATTTAACTGATATAATAGTTACATTTTTAGTTGAAAAAAAATTTTCAACCAAAATGGAAACAAATTTCCAACAAAATAGTTAAATTTTCGGAAAAATTCCTTTTCATCCAAAGAAAAAACAGTTTTTCAAAAAACAGCTCATTTTTCAACCCAAGAAATGAATTTTTAATTAAAATTATGAATTAAAAAAAAAAAAAAATTCAACAAAAGAGTTGAACTTTCAACCAAGTAATTATTATTTCCAATCTAAACAATGAATATTCAACTAAAATGATAAATATTTAACTGGCATACTTGAATTTTTAACCGACAAGAAGAATTTTTAGACAAGAATATTAACTTTTAAAGAAAAAGATCATTTTCAATATTCGACTGGAATAAGTTAAATTTTCAGTTAAAAAAATTACATTCAACAAAAAAACTGACTTAAAAGATAGTTACATTTTCAAACAAAGTTATTGAATTTCAACTAAGACGATGAATATTTAAATTAAATAATTTAATTTTTGACCAAAAAGATGAATTTGCAACCAACAAAATGGATTTCTACCTAAAAAGGCGAATTTTCAACTAAAAAATAATTTTGAATAATTGAAAAGTTAAAATAATTTTTAAGAGAAGAGTTTTAACTCTTAACCAAGTTATTTTATTTCCAACCTAAAATATGAATTTTTAACTAAAATGATAAATATCTAACTAGAATACTTGAATTTTTAACCTACAAGAAGAATTTTTATACAAGATTAACTTTCAAAGAAAAAAAAAAATTTTTGTGCAAAAAATCGATTTTTTAACAAAGCAATTGTATTTTCAACAATATAGTTGAATTTTCTAACAAAAAAGACCAATTTTCATTTAAATTGTTGAATTTTGAACAAGCAAAGATCAATTTCCAACTAAAAATGGAACAGTTGAATTTTCAGTTGACGAAATTAATTTTCAACCAAACTGATGAATTTTCAACTAAAATGATAAATCTTTAACTGGTATTGTTGCAATTTTTATGAAAAAGAGGATTTTTTAACCATAAAGATTAATTTTTATGAAAAAAAACGAATTTTACACAAAGTACATAAACTTTCAAACAAATAGTTGAATTTTTAAGTAAAAAACGTCAATTTTCAGCCTAATAGTTGATATTTCATTAACAAAATTTTTTATTTGAGGATCGAACAGAAATCTATTTTCATATGAAAAAATTTGTATGCTAAAAAAGCATGAGAAAGATTTACAAATAAAAAACAGAATAAGCTCAATTTTTAACCAGGTAGTTAAATTTTGAAATAAGCAAATGAATCTGTAATCTAATAAACATACTTATATGCCCTACGACTGTAGATAAAGTGAAAATCACTTTTCTAGATTCACCAAAATTATTTAAATAATGAAAACTTAAATTTTACTGCGATCAGAAGTAATTTCCCGATTTTTAAATTAAATTCCCGGTCACTTCTGGTTTTTTCTGGATTATTGAAAATTTATTCAAATTTTTTTAAATACCTTAAACTTTTTTTAAATCGTTTGAAATCCCTTTAAATTATTGACATTTATTAAACATTCCTTGGAATTTTTTAAAATCCTTTGAAACTCCTTCAATTTATTGAGATCTGTTACAAATTTAAAATTTTTTTAAAAATACCCTAATATATTGCAAATCCCTTTCAATCTTTTGAAATCTATCAAAACTTTTTAAAGCTCTTGAAAATTCCTTGGTATTTTTAAAAGTCCTTCGAAATTCCTTCTAATTATTGTAATCCATTACAAATTTTAGAAAATTTAGTAGAAAAAATAGTAGAAAATCAATCCTTTTGGTTGAAAATTTAGTTACTGCTTGGTTGAAAAATATACTTCTCTGTTAAAGATTCAAAAATTATTCTTGCTGAAAACTCAACTATTTTGTTGAAAATTATTTTTTTTTAACCATATTTTTAACTTGAAATTATTTCATTCTTCTATTATTTATTTAAAATTCAACCATTTGGTTAGAAATTTATATATTTCGTTGCAAATTCATCTTTTTTGGTAAAAAATTAATCTTCTTAGTTGAAAATTCAGTTAACTTAATGGAAAATTTAACTTCTTTGTTAAAAATTCATTTTATTATTTAACGCTCAATCTCTGTGGTTAAATATTCAAATATTTTTTTTACATTTATTTTTTAAATTAGTTTCTTAACCGAAAATAGCATTATTTTATCTTTGGTTAAAATTGATCGTTTTTAGTTGAAAATTTAACAATTTTGTTAAAAATTGATACATTTTATTGTAAGTTTGACTTTTTTGGTAAAAAATTAATTTTCGTCATTGAAAATTAAATTTCTTTGTTGAAAATTAATTTTATTAATTGAAGAGCCATCGCTCTTGCTAAAAATTCAACTATTTAGTTGAAAATTGTTTTTTTTTAAATAATTTTTGCAACTGAAAATTTTATTCTTCTATTTTTGGTTAAAAATTCAACAATTTGGTTCAAAAGGTATGTATTTTATTGTAAATTTATCTTTTTTGGTAGAAAATTAATCTTTATGGTTAAGAATTCAGTTACTACTTGGTTGAGACTAACATCTTGGTTAAAAATCCATTTTATTATTTGAAGAATCATCTCTCTGCTGGAAATTCCACTGTTTTGTTGAAAATTGTTATTTTTTTTTAAATAATTTTTTCAACTGGAAATTTCTTTCTTCTATTCTTGGTAAAAAATTCAATAATTTGGTTAGAAATGTATATATTTTATTGTAAATTTATCTTTCATGGTAGAAAATTAACCTTCTTGGTTAAAAATTCAGTTACTACTTCATGGAACATTCAACTTCTTTGTTAAAAATTCATTTTATTATTTATAAATCCATCTGTCTGGTTGAAAAATCAACTACTTTTTTAGATTTAGATTTTTGAAATTAATTTTTTAACCAAAAATATCATTATTTTGTTTTTGGTTAAAAATTGATCGTTTTTAGTTGAAAATTCAACAATTTCGTTGAAAGTTGATGAATTTTATTGTATGTTTAACTTTTTTGGTACTAAATTATCTTCTTGATTAAAAATTGAATTTCTTTGTTAAAAATTCATTTAATAATTTAAAAATCCATCATTCTTTTTGAAAATTCAACTGTTTTGTTGAGAAATTTTTTTAAATTATTTTTTTAACTTAAAATATTATTCTATTTTTGGTTAAACATTCAACAATTGTGTTCGAAATGTATATATTTCATTGTAAATTAATCTTTTTTAGTAGAAAATTAATCTTTTTTGGTGAAAATTCAGACACTACTTAATTAAGATTTTAACTTTTTTTTTAAATTTATTTTATTATTTGAAGATCCATCTCTCTAGTAAAAAATGCAATTACTTTTTCAGATTATTATTTTTTTCTTTAAATTAATTTTTTAACCGGAAATTTCATTATTCGATTTTCGGTTTAAATTTCAACTATTATGTTGAAAATTTTTTTTTTCATAATTTTGTTGACTAAAAATTTCATTCCTCTATTTTTGGTCGAAAATTGAATAATTTGGTTGAAAATTTAGTTACTTCTAGGTTGAAAATTTAACTTCTTTAGTAAAAATGCATTGTACTATTTGAAGAGCTATCGTTCTGGTGGAAAATTCCACTATTCTTTCTGATTAAAAAAAATAATGCTTTCAAACTAAAATTTAATTATATATTTGGTTGAAAATTGATCGCTTTTACTTGAAAATTTAACATCTTGGTTGGAAATGTATGTTTTTTATTGTAAGTTCGTCATTTTTGGTAGAAAATTAATATTTTTGGTTAAAAATTAATTTACTTAAGTAAAGATTGAACTTTTTTGTTAGTAAATTATTTTATTATTTAAAAAGCCATTTCTTTGTTAAAAATTTATTTTATTATTTAAAAAGCCATTTGTTTGTTAAAAATTCATTTTATTATTTAAAAAGCCATATCTTTGTCTGGAGATGCAACTACTTTGTTGAAAATTCCTGTTCTTTTTAAAATATTTTTTCTCATGGACAATTTGATTATTATATTTTTGGTTGAAAATTGATCGCTTTTACTTAAAAATTTAACATCGTGGTTGGGAATGTATGTATTTTATTGTAAGTTTGTCATTTTTGTTAGAAAATTAATATTTTTGGTTCGAAATTAAATTACTTAGGTAAAGATTGAACTTCTTTGTTAGAAATTAATTTTATCATTTGAAAAGCCATCTCTCTATCTGAAAATTCCACTACTTTGCTTCTACTTGAAAATTTAACATCTTGGTTGGAAATGTGTGTATTTCAATGTAAATCGTCATTTTTTGTAGAAAATTAATATTTTTGGTTAGAAATTAATATTTTTGATTGGAAATTAATATTTTTGGTTAGTAAATAAATTACTTAGGTGAAGATTGAACTTCTTTGTTAGAAATTCATTTTATTTGAAAAGCCATCTCTCTGTCTGAAAATGTAACTACTTTGTTGAAAATTCCTGTTCTTTTTCTAATAATTTTTTTAATGGAAAATTTCATTATTCTATTTTTGGTTGAAAATCAACAAATTGGTTGAAAATTTATGTATTTAATTGTAAATTTATATTTGGTAAAAAATTAATCTTCTTGGTTGAAAATTGTAATTAATACTCGGTTGAAAATTACACTTGTTTGTTAAAAATTCATTGTATTATTTCGAGATCGATCATTATGTTTGAAAATTCAACTATTCTTTTCAATTATTTTCTTTTAAAATAATTTTTAACTTAAAATTTAAGTAATATATTTCTTGTTGAAAATTGATCGTTTTTAGTTGAAAATATAACAATTTGGTTAAAAATGTATGTATTTAATTGTAAGTGCGTCTTCTTTAGTAGAAAATAATTTTTGATTGAAAATTAAATTATTTGGCTATAAGTTGAACTTGTTTTTCAAAAATTCATTTTATTATTTGAAAAGCCGTTTCTTTGATTGAAAATTCAATTACTAGATTGAAAGCTGATCTTTTAAGTGAAAAATTCACTTTATTACTTGATATTTCATCTCTCTGGTTGAAATTTAAACTATTTTATGGGAAATTGTTTTTTGAATCAATTTTTATAACTGCAAATTTAATTATTCTATTTTTGTTTGAAATAAAGATACAATGCCCCCATTTTAAATGAAAATCTTCAAACTGCACAATTTTTGATTATTTTCACAATAAAAACACAATAAACAATCAATTCAAATAATAATCCTATTCAGAAAAAATTAGATTATTCACAAACTTATGATCGTTCACAATTAAACTTGTAACATTTTTTACATAAAAAAATGACAAAGGCGCGCGCATGAAAATCTAGTTTTTGAAAATGACTATAGTGACTTTAACTTAAAAAAATGAAACGAGGAAAAAATTGACTAAAAGTGACTGTTTTCTCTGACATGCGGCCGCCCTGTTTAGGTTTAAAGTAGGTACGAGTATAATTGATTGAACTTACATTAATGTAACTTAAGAGCGTCAACGAAGGACTAGATGTACCCTCACTCAATACAGGTACCAAAATTCCATGACCCATACGTTCAGCCAATTTTTTCCATCCTCCCGTTTTGTCCAGAATCTTAGCTAATTTCAGCATATCCTCATTGTTAAAATTGCTTGTGGGTTCTGTTTCTTCCACTATTTCTTCTTTTACTTCTACGTTCTCTTCAGTCCCATCCGTCCGTATTTTACCTTGCAGCAATTTCAAAATCTAATGAAAAGAAAGAAAGAGCAATATTTTATTAAAAATAAAGGAAATCCCGATTAGGATTGCTACAGTAGACTGGTTTTAAAGTTTGATAACTTTTCCAGACTTTCCAGGTTTTCCAGGTCTACTTTCGAAAAAATCCAGTCAATTCTAAATTCGATTTCAACATATACTGCTCGTCGCAGATTAACAACTCGTAAAAAACAACTGAAATTAATGATTAATTAAATAATTTAATAAATAAATCATAAAATTAAGGTGGATTACTCCGATTATTAATTTTCTAGGCTCACGCGAATTTTTAACAAAAAAGGATTATTTTTTAACAAAATTCTTGAATTCTCAAAAACAATATAGACTATTAATCAAATAGTTCCACTTCCAATCAAAAACATGAACTATCAATCCAGAAGATTAATTTTCTACTGAAAAAACAATTTTTCAACATAATTCATAAATTTTCAACTAAAAAAATATAAAATTTTAACCAGATAGTTCAATTTTAAACTAAAAAAGATAAATTTTCAACAAAAAATGCAATAATTATATTTTCAATTTAGAAAAATTATTTTTTTACCAAGGAAAATATTTTCAACAAAGTAGTTAAATTTCCAGCGGAGGAGATGAATTTTCAACTAAAATGATGAATCTTTAACTTAAAAAAATCAATTTCCAGTTGAAAACTAAGTTTTTACCCAAAAAAGAACAATTACTCAATAGAATAGTTTAATTTTCAATCAAAAAGATGATATATCAACCCAGAAGATTAATTTTTTACTGAAAAAAACAATTTTTCAACAAAATACATAAATTTTCAACGAAGTAGTTCAATTTTCAACTAAAGAAAAAGATACATTTTCAACCAGATAGTTAGATTTTAAATTAAAAAAAAAATATTAAACCAAACATGAAATAGTTACATTTTCAATTTAGAAAAATTAATTTGTTGCCAAAAAAAACATATTTTCACCAAAGTAGTTAAATTTTCAATGCAAGAGATGAATTGTCAACTAAAATAATGAATCTTTAAATAGAAAAATTAAATTTTTAAATTAAAAACTCCATTTTTAACCAAAAAAGAAGAATTACTCAGGAAAATAGTTTAATTTTCAATCAAAAATGAATTATTAACCCAGAAGATTGATTTTCAACTGAAAAAGAAGATTTTTCAAGAAATACATGAATATCCAACGAAGTTTCTGAATTTTCAAATGAAAAAGACAAATTTTCGAACAGATGGTTCAATTTTAGAGTAAAAAAGATGAATCTTAAAGTAAAAAAGATCTATTTTCATCCAAAAATGGAAGAGTTACATTTGAAATTTTGAAAAATTAATTTTGTTACCAAAAAAAGAATATATTTTCAACAAAGTAGTTAAATTTTCAACGAAAGAGATGAATTTTCAACTAAAATGATGAATCTTCAACTGAAAAAATTAAATTTCTAGTTAAAAAAGAACAATTACTAAACAGAATGGTTTAATTTTCAATCAAAAAGATGATATATCAACCCAGAAGATTAATTTTTGACTGAAAGACAATTTTTCAACAAAATTTATGAATTTTCAACGAAGTAGTTCAATTTTCAACTAAAAAAAATATACATTTTCAACCAGATAGTTCAACTTTAAAGTGAAAAAGATCAATTTTCAAACAAAAATGAAATAGTTACATTTTCAATTTACAAAAATTAATTTGTTGCCAAAAAAGGACATACTTTCACCAAATTAGTTAAATTTTCAATGCAAGAGATGACTTTTCAACTAAAATGATGAATCTTTAACTAGAAAAATTAAATTTTCAGTTGAAAACTACATTTTTAACCAAAAAAAAAAACAAAAAGTTTGATTTTCAAAAAGATGAATTTTTAACTAAAATAGCAAATCTTGAAAAAAAGCATTTTCAAATCAAAAATAGTTGAATTAGACAAAAAAATTTTTTTTCAACAGACCGATTAAGTTTCAACGAAATACATGTATTTTCAGCAAAATAGTTAACTTTTCAACTAATAAAGATAAATTTTCAACAAAAACTATAATAGTTAAATTTGCAATTAAAAAAATTAATCTTTCAGAAAAAAATCGACTTTTCAAATAATAATTCAATTTCCAACCAAAGAGAAGAATTGTCAGCTAAAATAATGCATTTCTAACCAAAAAATAAATGTTTAACCAAGCAGTTGAATTTTCAACAAAAAATTACTTATTCACTAAATTAATGCATTTTTAAGACAAATTCTTTTTACAAAAGACATGGATTTTTAAACACGTAAATGATTTTTTTAACTAAAAAAGATAGATTTTCCACCAAATCGTTAAATTTTCAACTAAAAAAAAATGTTTAGTAAAAAATGAAATAATTATATTTTCAATAAAAAAAATTAGGTTTAAAAAACATAATTTTCAACCAAAAAGATGAATTTTCAACTAAAATGATGAAACTTTAACTAGAAAAATTGAATTTTCAAATAAAAACTACATTTTTATCCAAGAAAGAACCATTACTCAACAGAATAGTTTAATTTTCAATCAAAAAGATGATGTATTAACCCAGAAGATTAATTTTTCACTGAAAAAGACAATTTTTCAACAAAATACATAAATTTTCAACGCAGTAGTTCAATTTTCACCAAAAAAAAAGGATACATTTTTAACCAGATAGTTCGATTTTAAATAAAAAAAGATAAATATCCAACCGAAAATGAAATATTTACATTTTCAATTTAGAAAAATTAATTTGGTGCCAAAAAAAAATATTTCCACCAAAGTAGTTAAATTTTCAATGCGAAAGATGAATTTTTAACTAAAATGATGAATCTTTAACTAGAAAAATTAAGTTTTTAGTTAGAAACTACATTTTTAACAAAAAAAAAAATAATAATAATAATTTGATTTTCAATAAAAAAGATGAATTTTCAACTGAAGTGGCAAATCTTGAAGAAAAGCATTTTTAAATCAAAAATAGTTGAATTAGAAACAAAGGAATTTTTTTTCAACAAATCGATCAAGTTTCAACCGAAATACATGGATTTTCAGCGAAATAGTTAACTTTTCAACTAAAAAAGATAAATTTTCAACAAAAACTGAAATAGTTCAATTTGCAATAAAAAAAATTAATCTTTCAGAAAAAAATCGACTTTTCAAATAATAATTCAATTTCCAACCAAAGAGAAGAATTGTCATCTAAAATAATGCATTTCTAACCAAAAAATAATTGCTTAACCAAGCAGTTCCACTTTAAGCCAAACAGTTGAATTTTCAACCAAAAAATTACTTATTCACTAAGTTGGTGCATTTTGAAAACAAATTCTTTTCACAAAAGACATGGATTTTTAACCATGTAAATGATTTTTTTAACTAAAAAAGATAGATTTTCCACCAAATCGTTAAATTTTCAACTAAAAAAAATTGTTTGGTAAAAAATAAAATAATTATATTTTCAATTAAAAAAATTAAGTTTAAAAAACCCAAATTTTAACCAAAAAGATGAATTTTCAACTAAAATGATACATCTTCAACCAAAAATGTATTTTTAGGAAAGTAGTTCGACTTACAACCAGTTGGTTAGATTTTAAACGAAAAAAAATAATTTTTTGCAAGAAAAGACACATTTTTAACAAAATACATTAATTTTCAACTAAATACAAGAATTTTAAACTGCAGAACATTAAATTACAATCAAAAATTTAATTGTTCAATTTTGAGTTGAAGAAAATAACTTTCTAACAAAAAAATTTCTTAATCAGAAAGATGAATTTTCAACCAAAAAAGATGAATTTTCAAACAAGAAAATTAATTTATTAACAAAAAATACATAAATTTTATACAAAAAAAAAAAACTTTTAACAAAAATATATTAATTTTCAACTAAAATAAATAAATTTTAAATGGAAAAGTAAATAGTTAAATTTTTATTTTAAAAAATAATTTCTAAAAAAATAAACTTTCAATAATATAGTTAAATTCTTTATAAATTAAATTAATGTTTCACTAAATAGTTGAATTTTTAGCCGAAAACATGAATTTTCAACCAAAAAGATTAATTTTCTACTGAAAAAGACGATTTTTCAAGATAAATTTTTTAGCTAAATACTTGAATTTTTAACTAAAAAGGATAAACTTTCCACGGAAAATTAAATGGATACATTTTTAGTTAAAAAATTAACATTCAACTAAAAAAGAACAAATTTTCCACCAAATAGTTAAATTTTTAACCAGAGATGAATTTTCAACTGAAATGATGAATCTTTAACTGTAATAGTTGAATTTTTAATTGAAAAAAAAAATAATTTTTACCTAATATCAACGATTTTTCAACAAAATAGTTAAACTTTTAATCACCAGGATGAACTTTTAACTAAAATGATGAATTTTAATAAAAAAATTACATTTCAACAAATAGTTAAATTTTCGACAAAGAAATTAATTTTTCACCAAAAAAATTCTTAATGCAAAATGTGAAAGTTGATATTTCACCAAAAAAGGCAAATTTTTAATAAATTACTTGAATCCTTAATCAAAATCACGAATTTTGAACAAAAAAGTTAACCTTCCAGCCAAAAAAAACTTTCCAACAAAATTGTTTAATTTTAAATAAAGTAGATTAGGTTGCAACCAAACAGTTGCATTTTTTAAGTAAAAACATGAATTTTTATGCAAGAAGATTAATTTTCTATTAAAAAAGATAAAATTTTAACAAAAAATAAGATATTTACTTTTTGAATTTTTTTAATTAATTTTTTACAAAAAAATCGAATTTAAAAAAAGTGAAATTTTCAACAAGAGAGATGAATTTTCAAATAAAATGATGTATCCCTAAACAAAAAAAAATTTTCAAGCAAGAAGTTTTACTTTCAACCAAGTCATTATATTAAAAAAAATGAATTTTCATCTGAGATTAATTTCCTATGAAAAATAATATTTTCAACAAAACACACTTTTCAACAACAAAACTTGATTGTCGACCATATAGTTGAATTTTCTACCAAAGGGGTTAAATTTTTTAATTTAAAAAATTACTTTTTCACAAAACCGTTGAATGTTTAAGACGAATTTTTAACAAATTACATGAATTTTTAACCAAGTAGTTAAATTTTCAACTAAAAAAGATAAATTTTCGACCAAATAGTTAAATTTTCAACTAAAGAAGATAAATTTTCAACCAAATAGTTAAATTTTCAACTAAAAAAGATAAATTTTCAACCGAAAATGGAATAATTATATTTTCAACTGAAATAATACATTTTCAACCAAAAAATGAATTTTCGACAAAGTAGGAGTTGAATTTTGAAAAAAAAATGAATTTTTAATCAAGAAGATTCATTTTCTACAAAAAAGACAAATTTTCAACAAAATATATGAATTTTTAACCAAATAGGCGAATTTTCAACTCAAGAAAATGAGATTGCAATCAAAAATTGAATAGTTAAATTTTCGGATAGAGAAAATAATTTTAAAAAAAACGAATTTTCAAACAAGAAAATTAATTTCAGCCATTACAGATTAATTTTAGATCCATAAGGACGAAATTTCTAACAAAACAGGCGAATATTCAATAAAACAGTTGAATTTTTTACAAAAAATATGACTTTTAAGAACCAAAAAAAAAGGTTGGATTTTCGGGCCAAAAAGACGACTTGTTTAGAAGACATTGAAATTATCAGCTTGAAAGGTTGAATTTCCAACAAATAGATTGTTTTTAAACAAGAAAGATAAATCTTTACTTAAACTATTGAATTTTCGCCAAAAAAAATTAATTGTTAACCAAACAGTTGCATTTACAACCAAACAGTTGTAATTTCAATACAAAAGAATGAATTTTCCATCAAAAAAGGCGAATTTAAAAAAAAATAATCAAATTTCCAATCAAATAGTACAATTTTTTACCAAAAAAAAAATCTCTCAACTTAAAAATGTCCAACTATTAAGGCGTGCAACTTAAAAAAATTAAAAGTTAATTTAGGTAAAACGGATGACGTTACTATATTAAATTCAATTGTTAGCGCTTCAAATTCCTAACTTTTCAAGTAAAAATATTGCATTTTCAACAATATAGATAAATTTTTAATCAAGTAATTGAACTTTCAACCAAAAAGAATTATTTTCTACCAAACAGACCAAAAAGTTGAATTTTGAACTAAAAAAGATCAATTTGTGAACCAAATAGTAGAATTTTGAACTAAAAAAGATAAATTTTTAACTAAAAATAAAATAGTTAAATTTTCAGTTAGAAAAAAGTGATTTTTCACAAAAGAAAACACATTTTGAACCAAAGTGATAAACTTTCAACTCAAAACGATCGTCGTCAACAGGAATGGATGAAATTCAAACCAGAAAAAATTAATTTTTAACAAAAAAGTTAAAAGTTTCAACCAAGTTGTTTTATTTTCAACAAAAAAAAAAAGAATTTTAAACTTAAATTATGCTCATGTACCTGTAAAACTTAAGTTTTCAACAAGATGATTCTTCTAACAAGAAGATTAATTTACAACAAAATACATCAATTTTCAACTAAAAAAGGCAAATTTTCAACAAAATTGTTTAATTCTGAACTAAGTTTATGCTTATTTAACTTAGAAACTTGAATTTTCAACAAAAAAGATAATTCTTCAAACAAGAGGATTATTTTATTCATGGAAGAACGAATTTAAAGAAAATTGCTTGACTTTTCATCTAAAAAAGAAAAATTTACAACCAAAGAAATGAATTTTAAACTGAAAAGGTTCAATTTTCAAACAAAAAAAAAATTAAATGGTTGAACACATTAATTTTTGAAAAAGAGATGAATTTTCCACTAAAATAATTAATGTTTAACTAAAAAACATAAATTTTGAAGCAAAAAGATAAACACATTTTGAGCCAATTTGATAAATTTTCAACTTAAAATGATAATCTTTAACTGAAATACATGAATTTCAAACAGAAAAAGTTTTAATCAAGTTAATTTATTTTCAATAAAAAGATGAATTTTCAACCAAACTTATACTTACTTTCAACAAAATAGTTGAACTTTTAATTGAAATAGTTAAAACAAAAAAATTAATTTTCACTCGTAGAAAAAAGTAATTTTCAACCAAAAATATTAATTTTAGTTAAAATTGAGAATTTCCAACCAAAAAGATTAATTTGTAACAAAAAAGTCTCACTTTCAACCAAGTAATTAAATTTTCATTGCGAAAAATATGAATTCGAAACAAAAAATATAGATGATAAACAACCAAAAAAAATTTTAATTTTCAATAAAAAACGGTTGAATTCAACCAAAACATATGAATTTTTAACATGAGTTGATTTTTAACTGAGACAGATTTTTCAGTCAAAAGAGAAAAAATTGCAAATTATCTGTTGAATTTTCAACAAAAAATAATCATTTTCAAAAAAAAAAAAAAAAAAAAAATTTTCAACGAAATACATAAATTTTCAACCAGACACTTGAATTTTAAACTAAAAACGATCAATACTTAATCAAAAAAAGAATAGTTATTATTCAATTTAAAAAATTGATTTAAAAAGAAAATAATTTTTGACAAAATATAGTTAAATACAGATATATAAAGTTACTTTTACAAATGAAGAATCATTGCAATTCAATTTTATATTTAAATTGAATAAAAAAAAGTAAGCACGCTCTCGAAAAAAATTCCTGACTTTAAAAAAAAATTCCCTGATAATTCCAAGTTTTTTCCAGGTACAATTTTTCACAATCCTGAACCATTCACTTGGCATTTTTTAAAACGATCATTTATATGACAAGATATTCTTAAAATTATCAAATTAAAATGATCTTCAATTTTTAACTAAAAAGGCAAAATTTTCAACCAAATAGTTGAATTTTTAACCAAAAAGTTACATTTTCAACAAAAAAA
>JAUELO010290709.1:0-15254 GCA_032357855.1 Amphibolips quercusostensackenii | reverse complement strand
CTGCTATTCATAGTTCTCCTCCTCCTCCTCGTATTCCGATATATGAACGCTGCATTTATGACTGTAAAATTAATCATATTGCAACAGTTGAAAGAAAATGTTGGTCTAGTAATAAACATTACGAAATTTTCTGCACCTTAAATATTGTATTATGAAAATTTTTAAATAACTCATCACTTATTTTGATTTAACTAGATATTCCTTCTCCTTCTCCTCCTCCTCCTCCTGAGCCTCCTTTTCCTCCTCGCTCTCTCCATGCTCCACCTTTTCTTTTTCTCCTTCTCCTCATTATCCTCTTTCTTTTCCTTTTCTTTTTCCTCTTCTTTCTTCTCCTTCTCCTGCTCCTGCTTCTCTTCCTCCTCCACCTCCTCTCCCTGCTCCTCCTCCTAATCCTATTCCGATATTTAAACACTGCTTTTGTAACTAAAAAACCAATCATCTTGCAGCAATAGCAGCAAAATGTTTATCTATTGATAAAGATTGCAAATTTTCTGCACCTTATATTTTATATTATCAAACTTTACAAAAAAAATAATACTCATTTTTATTAAAATACATTTTCCTCCTTCTCTTTCTCCTTCTCCCCCTGCTTTTTCTTTTCTTTATCGTCTTTTCCCTGCTTCTCATTTTTTTCCTCCTCCTTCTCCTCCTTCTCCTCGTTTTCCTCCTCCTTTTCCTCCTCCTATTCCGATATAAAAACGCTACTTTTATGACTGAAAAATTAATCATGTTGCAACAATAGAAAGAAAATGTTAGCCTATTAATAAAGATTACGAATGTTCTGCACCTTCAATTTTGTATTATAAAAATTTCCATATAAGTAACAACTCATTTTGATTTAAATACATTTTCCTCCTCGTCCTGCTCTTCCTCACTCTGATCATCCTTTGCCTTTTCGTCCTGTCCCTTCTCCACCTTTTTCCCCTTTTCCTTTTCCTCTTTTCTTTCCTTCTCTCCTCCTGCTCCTCGTTCTCCTTATTCTCCTCCTTCTCTTTCTTCTCTTCCTCCTCTTCTTCCTCTTCTTCCTTCCTCTCCTATGCCGATGTATGAACGCTGCTTTTATGACTAAAAAATCAGTAATGTTGCAACAGTAGCAACAAAATGTGTATCTATTAATAAAGATCACGAATGTTTTCAACCTTCAACTTTGTGTTATAAAAGTTTCCAAATAAGTGATTACTCATTTTAATTTAACTACATTTTCCTCCTTCTTCTCCCCTTCCTCCTGCTTCTTCTTCTCTTTCTCATCCTCTTCCTGTTCATAATTTTCTTCTTCCTCCTTGTCCTTCTTTTCTCTTCCTTTTCCTTCTCCTTTTCTTCTTCTTCCTCTTCTTCCTCACCATTCTAGTTCTTCTCCTACTCCACCTCCTCCTCCTCTTCCTCAACTTCCGCCGTCATACAGACGCTGCTTTCATGACTAAAAATTAATCATGTTGCAACAGTAGCAAGAAAATGTTCATCTATTAATGAAGATTACGAATTTTCTGACCCTTTAATTTTGTATTATAGAAATTTCCAAATAAGTTATTACTCATTTTTATTTTTATAACTACATTTTCCTCCTTCTCCTGCTCTTCCTTTCTCGGCTTCTTCTTTTCTTTCTTGTCCTCTCCCTGCTCCTCATTTTCCCCTTCTTTTCCTTCCCCCCCTCTTTTTCCTCCTTTTTCTCCTCCTCTTCTTCCTCTTTTTTCTCCTCCTAGGTCTCCTTCTAGTTCTTTTCCTGCTCCTTCTCCTCCTCCTCCTATTCCGATATATAAATGCTGCTTTCATGACTAAAAAAGCAATCATGTTGCAACAGAAGAAATAAAATATTGATCTATTATTAAAGATTACGAATTTTCTGCAATTTCAATTTTGTGTTATTAAAATTTCCATATAAGTCATTACTTATTTCGACTTACATAACTACACATTCCTCCTCCTCCTGCTCTTCCTCCCTCTAATCCTCCTTTTCCTCCTCGTCCTCTCCCTACTCCGCCTTTTCCCCTCCTTCTTTTCCTCTATCTTTTGCTTCTCTTCTTTCTTCTTCTCGTTCTCCTCTTTCTCTTCCTCCTCTTCCTCCTCCTATTCCGATGTATGAACGCTGCTTTTACGACTTAAAAATCAATAATGTTTCAACAGTAGCAACAAAATGTGTATCAATAAAGATCGCGAATGTTCCGAACCTTCAATTTTGTGTTATAAAAGTTTCTAAATGAGTGATTACTCATTTTGATTTAACTACATTTTCCTCATTTTTCTCCCCTTCCTCCTGCTTCTTCTTTTCTTCCTCATCCTCTTCCTGCTTTTAATTTTCTTCCTCCTCCTTCTCCTCCTTTTTCTTTTTCTTTTCCTTCTCCTCTTTCTCTTCTTCCTCTTTCCTCATCTTCCTAGTTCTTCTCCTACTCCTCCTCTTTCACCTTCTCCTCTTCCTCAGACTCCGCCGATATACGAACGCTGCTTTCATGACTAAAAATCAATCATGTTGCAACAGTAGCAAGAAAATGTTCGTTTATTAATGAAGATTACGAATTTTCTGTCCCTTTAATTTTTTATTACAAAAATTTTCAAATAAGTCATAACTGATTTTGATTTTTTTAACTACATTTTCCTCCTGCTCTTTCACTTACGGCTTCTTCTTTTCTTTCTCGTCCTCTTTCTTCTCCGCAATTTTCACTTTCTCCTCCTTTTCCTCCTCTTTTTCCTCCTCTTTTTCCTCCTATTTTTCCTCCTTTTTTTCCTCATCTTCTTCCTCTTCTTCCTCCTCCTAGTTCTCCTTCTAGTTTTTTTCCTGATCTTTCTCCTCCTCCTTCTGCTCCCCCTCCTATTCCGAATTTTGTATTGACAAAATTTCCAAATAAGTCATTACTTATTTTATCAACAAATACAATTTATTTTCAAACATTACTAATAAAAGAGATTTCTCGAAAAATTAAAATGATTTAGGTTTTTTTTTACAGATTTAATTTAAATTTTAAGATTTTTTAAAGTTTCAAAAAAATAAGCTTTTAAAAATTTTGAAAGCTTTCAAGAGAATCAAAAACAATATCATAATATTCCTAGGAAAACTTGAAATTACTTTTTAATTTAAAAATAAAATTATAAGCGGAAACTGACAAAGTTGTAAAACATTTCAAATGATTTCCTAAAGTTTCGAAAAAGAAAAAAAATTTAATTTTGCAAGATTGCAAGATCCAAAAAAGAATTGACTCAGTATGGAAATAATTAGAAGTTTTAAAAAGATGTAAAAATAATTGAGAAGAATATTTTTAAAAAAATGTAAATTTTCGCAGAAATTTTTAATGGTTTTTTATTTTGAAAAATTAATTTCAAGAGACTATTTAAAGAAATCTGATAAGTTTTTCAAAATTGTAAATAATCCTGAAGATTTTACGGTAAATTTTCAAATACGCAGACTTCTTACAAATTTTGGGTAAAATAAGAATAATTTTTAAAAATATTTTGAAGGCTTAGAAGTTTTGAAAAGATTAAAAAATTATTTTAAATTTGAGAAGACTTGAAAGAATAAAATTTTTTTTTGAGATTCATGGTAAAATTTCAAATGAGTTTTTATTTTAAAAAATTAATTCTAAGATAAAATTGAAAAAATATTTAAAAACATTTCGAATGATTTCCTAAAATGTCGAAAAAGAATAATGCAAAATATTTTAAAGCAAAATCATCATCAAATTTTCTAAGAGAACAAAATTGTAGGAAAAGTTCGGGTAAATTTAAGAAAAAACTTGAAAGTATTGAAAAGATTAAAAAATAATTCAGAAGACTTAAACAAAATGCAGAAGATCTTTAAGAATTTAGAAAGGATTTAAAGAGAATCAAAAAAAATTTAAGGAGATTCCTAGGGAAATTTCAATTGAGTTTATATTTTGAAAAATGATTTATAAATTAAAACTAAAAAATATTTTTAAAAATTTCACATAGATTTCCTAAAATTTTGAAACAGAATATAAAATATTCAGAAGTTTTAATTTTTTTGTTTAAATGCAATAAGATACAAATATAAACAAAATTACACATAGAAAACCCTTGTGTTAAATGCCTTTTATTTATTTTAATTTAATTTTCAAATTTTTTTATTAGCTATTCGTACTGAAATTTCAAGACACGTACCAACGGACTTATTACAATTAAAATTTTTTTTTTAATTTTATTATGATTATAACCACACAATGTGGCGGGATTTTAAAAGGAATATTTTAATATGGTGAAAGAGAACAAAAGAGAATAACTGCAACAACAAAAATACTGCGTCTCCTCAAATTTATGTATGTACGTCATTAAAATCGGATTTCCCATTTATTCTTAGAATTTTAGATTCAAAAATATTTTGTAGATCTACGTCAGAAAGAAGTACAATTTATTATTTTCAGAATTATATGAGTTAGTGTAAACAAAACAGGCGGTTCCTAATAAATAGAGATCGAAAAGACAAAATAAAAAAAAAAATTAATACATTTAGAGAATCGATGTTATGTTGTTGACCAGGTTATTTAGTTAATTTCTAATTTTAAATTTTGTCAATTTTATTGCTCAAATTATTATTGGAGAAACGAGAAAAAATATGCCTGGGCCAAGACTTGAACCGGGAACGCCACCATTCACGAGTGGAGCGTTTATTGCGGAGCGTGATTGGCTAAACGCTCCACTCGTGAGTAGGTACACCGTAATACCCCGTTCTTCAAAAGTACGCTGAATTCGGTCTAATTTTGAGTTGCTAATTTTGAGTTGGGATTTTTAATAAATTTCAATCATTTGAAGAGACTCCAAAGGATTTTAAAGATCTCATGGTGAATCCCTTTAAATTATTTTGAGTTCTATGGAATTTTCTTGAATTTTTGAAGAATTCTTCTAAATTCAATGAATTCTATTCAATTTAATGGATTAAAAATTTTTTTTTAGTTTTTGTTTAATTCATCCTAAATTTTTTTAACTCATCTCGGATTCTTATTAGATATTTTAACAAATTCTTATGAATTCTGTGGAATTTTTTTAAACTCATTTCGGCATTACTGAGTTCAATTAATTTTTTAATATTTTTTTTATTTTTCTCAATTCATTTAATTTTTGTTTTTATTTTTTCAAATTCATTTGAATTTAACTCTAATTGGTTTGAAGTCTTATAAATTTATCCTGAATTCTTTTTAATTATTTTGAAATCTTTCGAATTTTCTTGAATTTTTGGAATTCACTTGTATTCGTCTTAATTTTCTTGAATTCCTCTAAATTCTTTTGAATTCTTCTAAATTTTCTTTAATTTTTCTCTATTCAAGCAAATTATAATCAATTCAATGGATTTTTTTAATTTTTTCAGTTTCTGTTTAACTCATTCTGAATTTTTTTTAATTCATCATGGATTGTTATTACATATTTCAACTAATTCCTTTGAATTTCATTGAATTTTTCTAAACTTATTTCAAAATCACTGAGTCCAATAAATTTTTTCATATTTTTGAATTTTAATTAATTCAGTATAATTTTTAAAATTTTTTGAATTTATTTGAATATAAATTGAATTAGTTTGAAGTTTTATGAATTCAGACTGAATTCTTTTGAATAATTTTGGATTTTTTGTTATTTTCTTGAATTTTAGAAATTCATTTGTATTATTCTGAATTCTCTTGAATTCTTTTAAATTCGTTTAATTCTAATAAATGCAATGGATTTAAAAATTAAAAAAAAAATTTTTTGTTTAATTCATCATGAAGTTTTTTAAAATCACTTTGGATTCTTTATTACAAATTTTTTTTAATTCTTTTAAATTTTATTGAATTTTTCTAAACTCATTTTAAAATTACTGAGTTCAATGAATTTTTTCATAATTTTTAATTTTAATTAATTCAGTATAATTTTTCAAATTTTTCTAATTTATTAGAATATAAATTTATAAATTTATAAATTCTTTTAAATTATTATGGATTTTTTGTTATTTTCTTGAATTTTAGAAATTCATTTGTATTTTTCTAAATTCTCTTGAATTCTTCTTAATTCGCTCAATTCTAATAAATTTAATGGATTTAAAAAATGAAAAAAAAAATTTTTTTGTTTAATTCATCATGAGGTTTTTCAAAATCACCTTAAATTCTTATAACAAATTTTTTTAAATTCTTTTAAATTTTATTGAATTTTCCTAAACTCGTTTCGAAATTACTAAGTTTAATGGATTTTTTCATATTTTTTAATTTGTCTTAATTCTGTTTGATTTTCTTAATTTTTCCAATTTATTTGAGTATAGCTTAAATTGGTTTAAAGTCTTGTGAATTTATCCTTCATTATTTTTATCTTATTTGAATCCTTTGGAATTTCATTGAATTTTTGGAATTCACTTGTATTCTTCTAAATTCTCTTGAATTCTTCTAAATTCATTTAATTATAATCAAATATTGGATTCGTAAAAATTTTTTTTTAGTTTTTGCTTAATTTATCCTGAATTTTTTTTAACTCATCATGGATTCTTATTAGCTATTTAAGGCAATTGTTTTGAATTCCGTTGAATTTTTCTAAACTTATCAAAAAATTACTGAGTTCAATAAATTTTTTTATTTTGGATTTTTATTAATTCAGTTTCATTTTTTGAATTCTTTAAATTCATTTGAATATAACTTGAATTGGTTTTAAGTTTTATGAACTTATCCTCAATTCTTTCAAATTATTTGGTATTTTTTTGAATTTTAGAAATTTACTTGTATTCTTCTAAATTCTCTTGAATTCTTTTTAATTTTTTTTAATTTTTATAAATTCAATCAATTGTAATCAATTTAATGGCCTTAAAAAAAACTTTTTTTAGTTTTTGTTTAATTCATCCTGAATTTTTTTAACGCATCATGGAATCTCCTTAGATATTTTAATTAATTCTTTTGAATTCTGTTGAATTTATTTAAACTTATTTTAAAATTACTGGGTTTAATGAGTTTTTTTATATTTTCGAATTTTTAATAAATCAGTTTAATTTTTTGAAATCCTTAAATTCATTTGAATATAACTTGAATTGGTTTGAAGTTTTATGAATTTATCCTTAATTTTTCTTAAGTTATTTTGAATTCTTTGGAATTTTCTTGAATTTTTGGAATTCATTTGAATTTTCTTTAATCCCCTTAAATTGTTCTAAATTTTCTTGAATTCTTATAAATACAATCAATTATAATCAATTCAATATATTTTTTGAATTTTTTTTTAGTTTTGTTTAATTCATCCTAATTTTTTTTCACTTATGGATTCTTCTTAGATATTTTAACCAATTCTTTTGAATTCCGTTAAATTTTTCTAAACTTATTTCAAAAGTGATAAGTGCAATTAATTTTTTTATATTTTTGAATTTTTATTAATTCAGTTTAATCTGTTGAATTCCTAAAATTTATTTGAATATAACTTGAATTGGTTTGGAGTTTTATGAATTTATCCTAAATTCTTTCAATTTATTTTGGATTTTTTGGTATTTTCTTGAATGTTAGGAATTCACATCTATTCTTTTAAAGTCCCTCGAATTCTTCTAAATTAACTCGATTCTAATCAATTTAATAGATTAAAAAAAAAATTGTTTCGTTTTTTTTGTTTAATTCATCCTTGAGTTTATTTAAATCACCTTGGATTGTTATGAACAATTATAACAAATTCTTTTAAATTCCATTGAATTGCTCTAAACTCATTTCAATGGCACTGAGTTTTATTAATTCTTTCATATTTTTGAATTTTTTTAAATTCATTCAAATTTTTTTAATTTCATTTTAATATAATTTGAACTGGTTTGAAGTCTTATGAATTTATCCTTAATTCTTTTTAGTTATTTTAAATTCTTTGGAATTTTCTTGAAGTTTTGGAATTCACTTGAATTCTTCTCAACTCTCTTGAATTCCTCTAAATTCTCTTGAATTCTTCTGAATTAACGCAATTCTAATCAACTTAATGGATTAAAAATTTTTTTTCAGTTATTGTTTAATTGATTCTGAAGTTTTTCAAAATCACCTTAGATTCTTATTAAAAATTTCAACAAATTTTTTTTAATTCCATTCAAATTTTCTAAACTTATTTCAAAATAACTGAAATCAATAAATTTTTTAATACTTTTAAATTTTTATTCAATCAGTTTAATTTTTTTAATTTTTTAACTCATCTGAATATAATTTGAATTGGTTTGAAGTCTTGCGAAATTATCCAAAATTTTTTTAAGTTACTTTGGACTTTTTGGAAATTCTTGAATTTTTGAAATTAACTTGAATTCGTCTCAATCTTCTTCAATTCTTCTAAATTCCCTTGAATTTTCCCAAATTCTTTTGAATTTTTCTAAACTGAATCAATTTTAATCAATTGAATGGTTTTAAAAAAATTTTTTTTTAGTTTTTGTTTGATTCATCCTGATTTTTTAAAACTTTTCATGGATTCTTGTTTGATATTCTAACCAATTGTTTTAAATTCTGTTGAATTTTTCTAAACTTATTTCAAAATCACTGAGTTGATTAAATTTTTTCATATTTTTGAATTTTTATTTATTCAGTTCAATTTTTTTAATTCTTTAAATTTATTTGTATATAACTTGAATTGATTTAAAGTTTTATGAATTTGGCCTGAATTCTTTCAAATTATTTTGAATTTTTTAGTATTTTCTCAAATTTAAGGAATACACTTGTATTTTTCTACATTACCTTGAATTCTTCTAAATTAATTCGATCCTAATAAATTCATTGGATTAAATTTTTTTTTTCTTTTTTTTTTTTTTTATTCATCCTTAAGTTTTTCAAAATCATCTTGGATTCTTATTGAAAATTTTAATAAATTCTTGCCAATTCCATTGAATTTTTCATAACTCATTTTAATGTTACTGAATTTAATGAATTATTTTTGAAGCTTTCTTAATTCATTTTAATTTTTTTAATTCATTTGAATATAATTTGAATTGGATTGAAGTCTTATGCATTTATCCTTAATTTTGTAAGTTATTTTCAATTCTTTGGAATTTTCTCAAATTTTTGGAATTTACCAAAACTCACTTGAATTCTTCTCATTTCTCTTTAATTCTACTGAATTTTCATAAATTCTTATAAATTCAATCAATTATAATCAATTTTATCATTTTTTTTTAGTTTTTGTTTAATTTATCCGGAATTTTTTTTAACTTATCATGGATTCTTATTACATATTTTAATCAATTCTTTTGAATTCCGTTATATTTTCCTACAGTTATTTTTAAATTACTGAATTCCTTTAAATTCATTTGAATATGACTTGAATTGGTTTGAAGATTTATGAATTTATCCTGAATTCTTTTAAATCATTTTGAATTTTTGGTTATTTTGTTGAATTTTAGAAATTCATTTGTATTTCGCTAATTTTTTTTTAATCTTATAAATTCAATCAATTGTAATCAATTTGATGGATTTTTAGAAATTTTTTTTTATTTTTGTTTTAATTCATCCTGAATTTTTTTAAACTCATTATGGATTCTTATTTGATATTTTAACCAATTCTTTTGAATTTCGTTAAATTTTCCTAATCTTATTTCTAAATTGCTGTGACCAATGAACTTTTTCATATTTTCAAATTTTCATTAAATGGGTTTAATTTTTTGAATTTCTTAAATTCATTTAAATATAACTTGAATTGGGTTGAAATTCTATGAATTTATCCTGAATTCTTTTAAATTATTTTGAATTTTTTAGTATTTTTTTGAATTTCAGAAATTTATTTGTATTCTTCTAAATTCTATTGAATTCTTCTAAATTCACTCGATTCTGATAAATTTATTTGATTTAAAATTATTCTTTTGTAGTTTTTTTGTTTAATTCATCCTGAAGTTTTTTTTACTCACCTTCGATTCTTATTAAACATTTTGACAAATTCTTTAAAATTCCATTGAATTTTTGTAAACTCATTTCAATGTTACTTAGCTTAATGAATTTTTCAAATTTTAAATTTTTCCTAAAAATTTTTTTGTAATCACTTGAATATAATTTAAATTGATTTAAAGTCTTATGAATTTATCCTCAATTTTTTAAAAGTTATATTGAATTCTTTGGAATTTCCTTAAATTTTTGGAATTCACTTGGATTCTTTTCAATCCTCTTAAATTCTTCTAAATTTTCTTGAATTCTTATAAATTCAATGAATTGTAATCAATTTAATGGATTTTAAAAATATTTTTTTTAGTTTTTGTTTAATTCATCCTGAATTTTTTTTAACTCATCATGGATTCTTCTTAGATATTTTAACAAATTCTTTTAGATTTAGTTGAATTGTTCTTAACTTATTTTGAAATTACTAAGATCAATGAATTTTTTCATATTTTTGAATTTTTATTGAATCAGTTTAATTTTTTGAAATCCTCAAATTCATTTGAATATAACTTGAATTGGTTTGAAGTATCATGAATTTATCCTTAATTCTTTTAAATTATTTTGAATTTTTCGGTATTTTCTTGAATTTTAGGTATTCATTTGTATTCTTCTAAATTCTTTTGAATTCTTCTAAATTCACTCAATTCTAATGAATTCAATAGATTAAAAAAAAAATTTTTTTTTTGTGTAATTCATCCTGAAGTTTTTAAAATCACCTTGGATTGTTATTGAAAATGTTTAAAAATTCTTTTAAATTTTATTGAATTTTTCAAAACTCATTTCAAAATCACTGGGTTTAATAAATTTTTTTATATTTTTTAATTTGTCTTAATTTAGATTCATTTTTTTTCTTTTTCATTTAAATATAATATAAATGGTTTGAAGTCTTATAAATTTTTTCTTATTTTTGAATGTTATTTAGAATTTTTTTTAATTTTCTTGAATTCTATTAAATCCTCTTGAATTCTTCTTAATTTAATCAATGATAATCAATTCAATAGATTTTTTGTTAGTTTTTGTGCAATTTATCCTGGGTTTTTTAAAAGTTATCATTGATTCTTCTTATATATCTTAACGAATTTTTTAAATATTTTATGGAATTGCTCTAAACTCATTTTAATGGCACTGAGTTTTATGAATTCTTTCATATTTTTGAATTTTTCTCAATTCATTAAAATTTTTTTAATTTCATTCTAATATAATTTGAATTGGCTTGAAGTCTTATGAATTCATCCTTAATTTTTTAAAGTTATTTTGAATTATTTGGAATTTTCTTGACGTTTTGAAATTCACTTGAATTCTTCTTCATCCTCTTGAATTCTTCTAAATTTTCTTGAATTCTTCTAAATTCCCTTGTTTATTCTAAATTCTATCAATTATAATGAATTCAATGAATTTTTAGATTTTTTGTTTAGTTTTTGTTTATTTCATCCTGAATTTTTTTTAACTTACCATGGGTTCTTATTTGATATTTTAACCAATTCATTTGAATTTCGTTGAATTTTTCTAAACCTTTTTCAATATTACTGGGTTCAATGTTTTTTTTTTATATTTTCGAATTTTTATTAATTCAGTTTAATCTGTTGAATTATTCAAGTTTATTTGAATATAACTTGAATTGGTTTGAAGTTTTATGAATTTATCCAGAATCCTTTTATATTCTTTTGAATGTTTTTGTATTTTCTTAAATTTTTGAAATTTGCCTTAATTCTTATAAATTCTCTTGAATTCTTTTAAATTCATCTCACTCTAATCATATTAATGGATTGTTTGTATTTTTTTTCATTTATCCTGAAGTTTTTGTAAATCAGCTTGAATTCTTATTAAAAATTCTAACAAATTCTTTTAAATTTCATTGAATTTTTCTGAACTCATTTCAAAATTACTGAGTTCAATGAATTCTTTCATATTTTAAAATTTTTTTAAATTCAGTTTGGTTTTTTAAATTTATTTAAATATAATTTGAATTTGTTTAAAGTCTTATGAATTTATCCTAAATTTTTCTTAAGTTATTTGAACTCTTTGGAATTATCTTAAATTTTTGAAATTCAATTAAATTCACTTGAATTCTTCTCAACCCCTTAAATTCTTCTATTTTTTTTTAATTCCTATAAATTCAATCAATTATAATCAATTTAATGGATTTAAAAAAAATTTTTAGTTTTTGTTTAATTCATTCTAATTTTTTTTAAGTCATCATGGATTCTTCTTAAATATTTTAACCAATTCTTTTGAATTCCGTTGAATTTTTTAAAACTTTTTTCAAAATTGCTAAGCTCAATTAATTTTTTTATATTTTTTAATTTTAATTAATTTAGTTTAATCTGTTGAATTCCTAAAATTCATTTGAATATAACTTGAATTGGTGATCTGAAGTTTTTTAAAATCACCTTGGATTCTTATAAAAAAAATTAACAAATCCTTTTAAATTCCATTGAATTGCTCTAAACTCATTTCAATGGCACTGAGTTTTATGAATTCTTTAATATTTTTGAATTTTTTTAAATTCATTTAAATTTTTTAAATTTCATTTTAATATAATGTAAACTGGTTTGAAGTCTTATGAATTTATCCTTAATTTTTGTAAGTCATTTTGAATTCTTTGGAATTTTCTTGAAGTTTTGGAAATTACCTGAATTCTTCTCAACTCTCTTGAATTTTTCTAAATTAACGCAATTCTAATCAACTTAATGGATTAAAAATTTTTTTTTCAGTTTTTCTTTAATTCATTCTGAAGTTTTTCAGAATCATCTTAGATTCTTATTGAAAATTTTAGCAAATTCTTTCAAATTCCATTTAAATTTTCCAAACTCATTTTAAAATAACTGAGACCAATAAATTTTTTAAATATTTTTGAATTTTTATCAAATACGTTTGATTTTTGAAATTTTTTAAACTTATTTTAATATAACATAAATTGGTTTAAAATCTTACGAAATTACCCGGAATTTTTTTAAGTTACTTTGAATTGTTTGTAAATTCTTGAATTTTTAGAATTAACTTGAATTCGTCTCAATCCTCTTAAATTCTTCTAAATTCTCTTAAATTTTTCTAAATTCTCTTGAATTCTTCTAAATTGAATCAATTTTAATCAATTCAATGGATTTTTTGAATTTTTTTTTTTAGTTTTTGTTCAATTCATTCTGATTTTTTTTAAACTCATTATGCATTCTTGTTTGATATTTTAACCAATTATTTTGAATTCCGTTGAATTTTTCTAAACTTATTTCAAAATTACTGAGTTCAATTAATTTTTTCATATTTTTGAATTTTTATTAATTTAATTGCATTTTTTTTATTCCTAAAATTCATTTGAATATAACTTGAATTGGGATGAAATTTTATGAATTTATCCTGAATTCTTTTAAATTATTTAGATTTTTATGGTATTTTCTTGAATTTTAGGAATTTATTTGTATTCTTCTAAATTCTCTTGAATTTTTCTAAATTAACTCAATTCTAATAAATTGAGTGTATTACATTTTTTGTTTGTTCATGTTTTGGTTAATCCACCCTATAGTTTTTTTAAATCACTTTGGATTCTTATTAAGATTTCAACAAATCCATTCAAATGACATTGAATTTTTCTGAACTTATTTCAAAATTACTGAGTTCAATGAATTCTTTCATATTTTTGAAATTTTCTTGAATTTTTGGAATTCACTTGTATTCTTCTCAATTATCTTAAATTCTTCTCAATTCTCTTAAATTTTTCTAAATTCTCTTGAATGCTTCAAAATTTAACCAAGTATAATCAACCCAATGGATTAAAAAAATTTTTTTTTAGGTTTTGCTTAAGTCATCTTGAAGTTTTTTAAAATCGCTTTGGATTCTTATGAAAAATTTTAACAAATTCTTTTAAATGACATTAAATTCTCTTGAATTCTTCTAAATTCACTCAATTCTAATAAATGCAATGGATTTTCAAAGTTTTTCTGTTTAATTTATCCTGAAGTTTTTTAAAATTACCTTGTATTCTGATTGAAAATTCTAACAAATTCTTTTCTGTTTAATTTATCCTGAAGTTTTTTAAAATTACCTTGTATTCTGATTGAAAATTCTAACAAATTCTTCTAAATTCCAACGAATTTTTCTGAACTCATTTTAAAATTAATGAGTTTAAGGAAATCTTTCATATTTTGGAATTTTTTGTAAATTCAGTTTAATTTTTCTAATTCATTTAAATATAACTTGAATTTCTTTGAGGTTTTATGAATTTATTCTGAATTCACTTAAATTATTTAGAATTTTTTATATTTTCTTGAATTTTTGAAATTTAATTGTATTCTTCTAAATCCTCTTGAATCTTCTAAATTCACTCAATTCTAATAAATTCAATGGATTTTTAAAGTTTTTCTGTTTAATTATCCTGAAGTTTTTCAAACTCACTTTGGATTTTGATTAAAAATTTTAACAAATTCTTTTAAATTCTATTGTGTTTTTCTAAACTCATTTGCAAATTACTGAGTCCAATAAATTCTTTCATATTTTTGAATTAGTCTCAATCCAGTTTAATTTTTTTAATTTTTCGAATTCATTTGAATTTAACTTGAATTGGTTTGTGTTTTATTTATCCTGAATTCGTTGAAGTTCACCTCGAATTCTTTTAAATTCTTTTAAATTCTTTAAAAATAAAAATAGTCACTTTTTCAAGTAAAATTAGTCCCTGTCAGCCCTGAAAATAACAAGTAAAAATTTATAAAATTAATTTAAAAATTGTTCCTTTCCTGTAAATTAAACATTCTATATTAAAAATGTTGTAAGAATAAAAATTTCCTCTTTGAATATTAAAAATCAGGGAATATGAAAAAACGTCAGTAAAATCAATAAATTTTAAAAATGGAGTTTCGCGGCCATCCTGAACAATGCCCAACTGACTGGCGTCTTCAAACAAACAAAAAAATAGTCTTTGGAAGTCTGTTTTATGATTGTGAATCTTTTTCATGTTTTTTGCATTAAAAAATTTTTCATGAAAAACTCGACCTTTATTTGACCTTAGAATAAAAAAAAATTTAATAGAGACACTAAAAAATTGATTTTGTTTCAATCTTAGGGTTTGCCTATGAATACGTTAAGAGTTCTTTTAATTGAGGCTTCATAATGTTTACCTCAATTAAATTAAAGAATTCTTTTTAATTTTTTTTTTCGAATTTATTTTTAATTTTCAAATTTTTTGTTTACGAAAAATGTTCTTTGAACACGAGCAATTTTTTGAATACACAATAAAAACACAAAATAATGAAAAATAAAAAAATGTTTTAAATAAAACTTTTTGTATTGTTTCTTTTTTTTAGATAACGTTATGACTCTAAATGGATTGGTTCATAATCTTCTCACAAAAAAAAATAGTAAACCTAAAAGACTCGCATCAAGTATTAGGGAACGTGTGCGTGCTCCTGTAGTCGATGGTGGGGGAGACGATAGTGGCGAGCG
>JAUELO010290610.1:0-15257 GCA_032357855.1 Amphibolips quercusostensackenii | reverse complement strand
AGGTTTCGGGATTGGAAACTTCATTAATAATAAGATTCCCGGATTAGAAAATTCTCGAACATCATAATTCTTGAATAATAAAATTCATGAAAAATAAAATTACTGAGTAAAATTCCTCAATAATAAAATTCCCCAATAATGAAATTCCCCAAAAGTTCATAAAATTACCGAATTTGAAAATTCCCGATTCATAAAATCTCCGACAGAAAATGGCTAAATTATAAAATATCCGAACTAGAAAATTTCCGAAATTATAGAATTCAAATTTTTCTTATAAATTTTATTTATTTATTAAAAGTAAAGTCAAATCTCTTTATAAAAAAGTATTCTGAAAGTTCAAAGTTTTTGAAATTATTGTTTGAATTTATAATAATAATTTTATGAAAATTCCATCTAGAAATATATATTTTTTCAGTTATTGTTACTTTGAATTCAACCAATGATTTTAGAAACTTCGAACTTGAAAAAATATTTTTTCATAAAAATATTTTATATTTTATTCTTAGTAAATTAATAATATTTATAAAAAAATTTAAATTTGGTAATATTATAAACTGCTCGGTAAATTTATGAATCTTGAATTTTATTATTTGAGAATTTTATTTTTCATGAATTTTATTATTCGGAAATTTTATTATTCAGGATCTTCATTATTTAGTAATCCCACAGAATACATAAATAATCCTAAATTTTTGAACTCCAAATTAAAAATGATTTATTTTCAATCAAGAATGAAAAAGTTAAATTTTTAGTTGAAAAATTAATTTTTAATAAAAAAATTAGGTTATCAACCAGACAGTTAATTTTGTAAAAAAAGAGAAGATTCTTCAAAAAATATGATTAACGTTTGACAAAGTAGTTCAACTTGAAACCAAGCAGTCAAGTTTTCAACCAAGAAGATTGATTTTCTATAAAAAAAAGATAAATTTCAATAAAATGCATAATTTTTCAACCAAATTGTTGAATTTTTAACTAAAAACGATCAATTTTTAACCAATAATGGAATAGTTAAATTTTCAGTAAAAAAATTAATTTTTAACGAAATGAAAAATTCTTCAACCGATGTAATGATTATTTAACAAAAGAGTAAAATTTTTAACGAAACAGTTGAATTTTCAATCAAAAAATATAAATCCTCAATGACAAATTTAACACGCAAATTTGCAACTAAGAACGATCAACTTTCAACCAAAGAGAGAATAGTGATAAAGTTATCTCAAGTTCAAAAATGAGCATTGTCGAAAATAATTTGTTTAATAGACAAAAATATTCCCTTAGACAATGTTAACTAATTGCGAGAGAGATTTTTGTTAATTTTATAAATAATATTTTTCTTATATAAAATTTTTTAAATAAAAACGAACCGAAGAGGTTTGTAGCAAATCTTTCAAGCAATAAAATGAGCCCTACAACATTAGGATTAAATAAACATTGCAACTTTCATCAAAGGAAAAGAAACATATAAAAATAATTAACTAATATTAAATAAACAATAATTGTTTATTTAAAATAATTTATTTATTTATAATAATTGTTTAAATTATTAAAACCTAAAATTTTGTTCAAAAAGTTTTTTTTGCAAAATTGGTTACATTTATCAATGATAATATTTTCCTCCATATTATAATTAATTTTTAACAATATTAATTTTTGAGCTTGAGATAAATTTAGTGAAATTCCGTTTTTTGTTGAAAACTGATCGTTTTTAGTTAAAAATTCGCATATTAAATTGTTCATCTTGAGAATTCACTTTTTCCGTTAAAAATTTAACTATTTGGTTGAAAGTTTAACTAATTTGTTAAATAATTATTACATTGGTTGAAGATTTATCTATTTCAATAAAAAAAATTTTCTAACTGCAAATTTTATTTACTGCAATTAAACCATTCCATTATTGGTTGAAAATTTATCGTTTTTAGTTAAAAATTCACCAGTTCGTAGAAAATTAATTTTTTTAAATGACAATTTAGCTATTCCTTTATTGATTGAAAATTGAGTAATTGTTTTTAGATGAAAATTCAACAATTTGGTAGAAAATTTACGTAATTTGTTGTAAATTTATCTTTTTTGAAAAAAAAATAATTTTTTAAATTAAAAATTCAATTATTATTCAAAGATACATATCTTTGGTTGAAAATTTAACTACTTTGTTAAAAATTTGTTTTTTTTTTCGGTTGAAAATCGATCTTTTTTCAACGGTAAATTTAATTATTCCATTTTTGGTTAAAAATTGATCGTTTTGTAGTTTAAAATTTAACTATTTGGTTGAAAGTTAACTTTTTGGTTAAAAAATTTTCTTTTGTTTAAAAATTATTTTTTTTTAATTTAAATGTAACAATTCTATTATTAAGTAAAAATTAATTGCTTTAAATTAAAAATTCAACAATTTAGTTGAAATTTGATGTAAAATGTTGAAAATTCGTCTTTTTTGGAAGAAAATTAATTTTCTTGATTAAAATTCAATTATTCAAAGATCCATCTCTTTGCTCAAAATGTTTTGATATTTTGTTGAAAACTAATTTTTTTTGTAGAAAACTAACTTTTTCTGCAGAAAATTAATTTTTTTACTAAAAATTCAACTATTCCATTATTGGTTGAAAATTGATCGCTTTTAGTTGAAAATTCAACAATTTTGTTGAAAATGCACATACGCTAAGCATTCATCTCTTTTGGAAGAAAATTTATCTTTTTGATTGAAAATTCAATTATTATTCAAAGATCCATCTCTTTGCTTAAAATTTTTTGGTATTTTGTTAAAAACAAATTTTTTGTGTTGAAAACTAATGTTTTCTGCAGAAAATTAATTTTTTTTACTGAAAATTTAACTATTCCATTATTAGTTGAAAATGAATCACTTTTAGTTGAAAATTCAACAATTTGGTTGAAAATTGACGTACGGCAAGCACTCATCTTTTTTGGAAAAAAATTAATCTTCTTGATTAAAAATTCAAATATTATTTAAAGATCCATCTCTTTGGTAAAAATTTAAATATTTTGTTGAAAATTCATTCCTTTTTTTAAATCAATTTTTTTTAACGATAAATTCAACTATTTTGTTAAAAATTGGTATTTTTTTATTGAATTCAACTGTTTTTCATTTAATATCAAAATCTTTTCTGGGTTGAAATATTAACTATGTATTATATTTTTCGTAGGTGATTCATCTTTTTTATTCAAAATTTAACCACTTGGTTGAAATTTGAACTTTTTTGTTAAATTTTTGTTTAGAAGATTTATCATTTCAGATGACGATTTGAAAATTTTGCTATAATTTAATTATTTTCTTGAAAATTTAATTATTTTGTTGAACATCCGTTTGTTTTGCTTAAAACTTAAAATTTTTACTTGTAAATTTAACTGCTTAGTTAAAAATTTTTTTTTTTAATTCAACTTTTTGGTTGGAAACTCATCTTTTTTTGTTGAAAATTTATATTTTTGAATTTAGAAAATATATTTCTTTTCTAAAATTTTAGGGCCCTTTAAAAAAATCAACATCTGTTGAATCGTTTCTGAAAATCCAAATATTTTGTGAGAAAATTCAACTATTTGCTTTTGTATAGAAAATTTAATTTTTGCTGGAAAATTGATTTATTTTGTTCAAAATTGGTCTTTTTTCATTTTTTATTCTTTAATCTTCAAAAATGAAAATGTAAATATTCTATTTTTGGTTAAAAAGTTATTGTTTGTTTGAAAATTCAACTAATTGGTGAAAAATTTAACTGTTTTTGTAGAGAATTTAACTATTTGAATTCGGATGGAAAATTCAATTGTTTTGTGGAAAATTTATAAAAATTTATGAAAATATTTTTAAAATTTTTTTAAATTTATTTGTTCAATATTGAAAATTCGTCTTTTTCGGTATAAAATAAATTTTCTTTTTTAAAACTTCATCTATTTGTCTGTGGATTCTACTATTGTGTTACAAATTCGGCTTTTTTTTTGTTTAAATAAACTGATAGAAAATTATTTTTCTTTTAAATTAATTTTTTAAATTAAAAATGTAACTATCCCATTCTTGGTTAAAAAAATTATATTTTTTTTTAAAACTCAACTGTTTGATGGAAAACTGAACTATTTTGGTTAAATATTCAACTATTTATTAAAAAATCAAAATATCAATATAAAACATTAAGTATTTGGTGAAAAATTTACTTTTTTGGTGAAAATTAATCGTTTCAGGTGGAAAATTTAACTATTTTGTCAAAACTTCATATATTTGATTGAAAATTCGTCTTTTTGGGTAGAAAATTATTATTTTTTTATAAAAAATAATCTTATTGGTTGTGGATTGATCTTTTTTGTTAAAAATTCGTCTTGTTTGGTTCAATTTAACTGGTATAATTTTTTTCCGTCAAGAATTAATTTTTTAAACTTATAAAATGTTTTTTTTTAACAAAATATTTGGTTGAAAATTCAACTATTTTGGTAAAAAAATTAACTTTTGGATTTGGGTGGAAAATTCAATTGTTTTGTGAAAAATTTAATTATTTTGTTGAAAATCCGTCTTTTTTGGTAAACATTTGTTTGTTTGTTTTTAAGTGGTAAACTATTGGCTTGTAAATTCAACTGTTTGGTCCAAAATAAATTTTTTTTTTTTTAATTTAACTATTCGATTGAAAATTTATATTTTCGAATTTAGAAGTCAAGCCTTTCTACAAAATTTGACTTTTAAGCTTGGAAACTCAACTGTTTCGTTGAGAATGAATTTTGTTTGATTGGAAATTCAATTCATTTTTTTTAAATGCACTTTTTTTATTAAATATAGTATAGTACCTATACATTAATTTAAAATTTAGAAATTTTTTTAATTAACAAAATTTTTAAATTTTAATTGAAAATGAATGTCCTTTCTAAAATTAAAGGGCCATTAAATAAAAAACTGAAATGATTATATGTTGAATCGTTGAATCGATTTAAATAATTTTCAAGTCAGTTTTAAGATAAATAAATTGTAAATTCATCAGGCGTTATTTATAGTTAAAAAAAAATCTGTGTGGAATATGTTATTTGAGGTAACTGTATGTTCACTCAGTGTCAATTTCTGAAAGAAGTCTCGTTTGCAGTCTGCTTCTTGCATACTAATTTAATTTCAAGATTCGAGATTCAAAAATTCGACATTAGCAACAACATCACGTATCTGTTGTTAAGATGTTCACAAACATCTCTAACAGTTTCAGAGACTTTTTATGAATTTTTATTAGTACTTTTGCGAATCTGAAATTAATTTTTACCGCACTTTATTTATTTAAATGAAATAGTTTAATTTTTAGTTTTAAAAAAAGTAATCTTCAACTAAAAAGATGAATTCTCAACAAATAGGTAAATTTTCAACAAAAAAAAAGAATTTTCAAAACAAGTTATGAATCTTTGACTAAAATAATATTCAATTTTCATTCAAAAAATTATTTTCAGCAAAAAGCTGCAATTTTTCAACAAAATAAACTAATTTTTAACTAAAGAGATGAATTTTTAGTTAAAATAATCTACTACTTGAAAAAATAACTTTTAATAAAGGAGTTTAACTTTCAACTAAGAAGTTATATTTTAAACCAAAAAAGTCTTTTTAAAAAAATAATTTAATCTCTAACTGAAAAAAGTAAATTTTCAACAAAAAAGTTTATTTTTAATTAAATTGTTGTTTTTTGCCTAAAAAAGGGTAAAATTTATAACTGAGAACTTTGGAATTTTAACTAAAAAGAATAAATTTTCAACAGGACAATGAATTTAAAAAAATTAGATTTTCACAAAATAATATAATTTTTAGCCAAAAAATTTTTTTTCAAAAGACAAGTTTATTTTTAACAAAATAGTTGATTTGTGCACCAAAATAGTTTAATTTCCAAGCCAAAAAGACAAATTTTCCACAAAATAGTGGCATTTTTTACCCGAAAATTTAAATTTTGAACAAAAAATAATTTTTAACCGAATAGCTGAATTTTCTACTGAAAAGAAGTTTTCAGTTAACAAAGAAAAAAAAGAATTATTGAATTTTCAACTTTTACCAAAAGAGATGAATTTTTCACAATAAGTTTATTAAAAAAAATTTTTTTCATAACAAAATAATCAAATTTTTAACCAAATAATAAAATTTTTAACAATCAAAAATAGTTTAATTTTTAATTGAGGGAAATAAATTTTTAACTAATATGATTAATTTTCAACTGGAATTGTTACATTTGCAGTTTGAAATATAAATTTTCAAGCAAGAAAAATCGAATTTTTAACAAAATAGTTAAATTTTCAACCAAGTAGTTGATTTTTAACCAAGAAGATAAATTTTTAAGTAAGAAGATAAATTTTCAACGAAACCCATTTTTTTCCAAAAAAAAAAGAAATTTCAACAAAATACATAAATTTTCAACTGAAAAGGATAAATTTTCAACCACGTACTTGGATTTTAAAATATAAAAAAATTAATTTTGTAACAAAAAATTGAATTTTTAACTGAAATTGTTAAATTTTATATAAAAAAAATTAATTTTCAAGCAAAAAGGCTAAGTTTTATCAAAATACGTAAATATAAATCATAAAAATAATGGAATTGGTAAATTTTCAGTTAAGAAAAGTAATTTTTAATCAAAGAAAAAAGGAATCCTTAACAAAATATTTAAATTTTCAACCAAGGAGATAAATTTTCTACTAAAATAAAGAACCTTTAGCAACAAAAATTAATCTTTAGTTAAAGAGAAAACTACATGGCTCACAGACTGGTCCCTATATCCCCTATTGTACCCTATATTCATTCAAGGTCCCTAAAGTACCCTATTTTCAAGATTTAGTCCCTATGGTACCCTATGTGCAGACCATAATGGAGCTTTTAATAATGTCACTTTTTAAAATAAATTAACTCATGGGTTAATATACCTATCTCTGGTAATTACCTATTTTAGGGTATTTCGAAAGATATGAAACGATTTTACAGTACCCATAAGGTTTGAAGATATTTCAAAAGATTTCATAGGATTTTATCAAATTTCTGACGATAACAATGATTTCAAGGTATTTTAAAGCTCTCAATTTATTTTAACCTGAATCCGCCCACAGCACCATATATGGTACGCTTCCCACGTAAAACGAAAATCGCGTTTGCTGCCGTTCTTTAAGCATCCGCCTACAGTACTATATGTTACGCCCTTTATCTCGGAAAGTAAAAGCCGCACTACACCCAGAATTTTTTTTAAGGCAGTTTAGAAGTCATGTAACAACCCCTCAACGTTTTATAACGATATCTAAAAAAAAAAAAAAATTGGGCGGATTCGGGTTAATACATTTTCCAGGATTTGAGAAAATATCATCATAGAATTTCACGGAATATTATAATATTTAAGTGGATTTTGAAGAATTTATTCACGAGAAGCAAGATATTCTGTAAGGTTTTAAGGATTTGAAGTGATTTGGACTTCACCGTAAATTCTTATTAATTTTTTTGTTTAGTTCTTTTAAATTTTATTGAATTTTTTTAATTTACTTAAATTTTTCTAAATTTAATTAATTCTAGTCAATTCAATGGATTATTTTGAATTTTTCAAAGTTATTATTTAATTGATCCTGAGTATTAATTGATAAAATGGTCAAAATGAAAAAATTTCGAGGAATTTCGAAAGATTTTAAAAGATTCAAAATATTTTATGTTATTTTAAAAGATTTCAAGTAATTTTAAATTACATCCAGAAGTCTAATGGGATTTTAAAGGATTGAAAACATTTTATAGACTTTCAAAGGATCCCAAGGAATTCTTGGTTAATTTTAATAAATTAAAGGAATTTCAAATCGATTAGAATATTTTTGGAAAAAGAATTTTTTAGCATTTCGGAACATATGAAACGATTCAACAGGACCCATAAGGTTTTAAGATATTTTAGAAGATTTCATTGGATTTTATCAGATTTCCGAGGATTTCAATGATTTTAAGAGATTTTAAAGCTCTCAATGTATTTTAACCCGAATCCGCCCACAGCACCATATATGGTACGCTTCCCACGTAAAACAAAAATCGCGTTTCTGCTGTTCTTTTAGCATCCGCCCACAGTACCATATACTTTACGCCCCTTACCTCGGAAAGTAAAAGCCGCACCACACCTAAAAATTTTTTTAAGGCAGTTTAGAAGTCATGTAACAACCCCTTAACGTTTCACAACGATATTTAAAAAAAAATTGGCGGATTCGGTTCAATACATTTTCCAGGATTTCAGAAAATATCATAGAACTTCAAGGTTTTTTATAACATTTAGTGGCCTTTGAAAAATTTATTTACGAAAAGTAAGATATTTCGTAGGGTTTTAAGGATTTGAAGTGATCTGAAATTCACTGTAAATTCTTATCAATTTTTTTTGCTTAGTTCTTTTAAATTCTTTTGAATTTTTTTCATTTACTTAAATTCTTCTAAATTTACTTAATCCTAGCCAATTCAGTGGATTATTTTGAATTTTTTGAAGTTATTATTTAATTAATCTTGCGTATTGATTGATAAAATGGTCAAAATGAAAAAATTTCGAGGAGTTTCAAAAGATTATAAAAGATTCAAAATATTTTAGGTTTTTTTAAAAAAATTCTAAGTAATTTTTAATTAAATGTAGCAGTTAAATAGGATTTCAAAGGATTTTAAATATTTTAGGGAATTTTAAAGGATCCCAAAGAGTTATTAATGAAGGTATAAAACGATATTTCAGGACCTATAATTTAAAAGCTCTCAAGGTTTTTTAATACATTTTCTAGGGTTTCAGGAAATATCAGATTTTATAGACTTTTGTGAGATTTAATAATATTTTAGTTGATTTAAAAACATTTATTTTAAGGATGTGAGGTATTTCGTAGAGTTTCAAAGATTTGGAGAGGTTTCCAATTATTTTTTGGAATTCGCCCTCAATTTCTAATAATTTATGCTAATTTTTTAAAAATTATTTTGAATTTTTTAATTTACTTGATTTCTTGAAAATTTAATTAATTCTACCTAATTTGATTGATTTTTTGAATTTTTAAACATTTTTATTTGATTGATCCTGAAGATCAATTCACTAAATGATCGAACAATTTTGAATATTTTCGGTTGTTTTAAAAGACTCCGAATCCGCCCCAATCTTTGTTGTTGCGATATCGTCGTAAGTTATAAAATACCTCTCGCGGTAGCGGTGTTGCCAATTCAACTCATCCGTGACTGGAGCAAACGCGATTTTCGTTTTACGTGCGAAGCGTACTATATATGGTACTATGGGCGGATTCAGGTTAATTTGAAGGTATTTCAAAGCATTTAAAATGTTTTACGACAAAGTGTTTTTCAGAATTTCGGAAGATATGGAACGATTTTCAGATTTGGCGCAATTTCATTAGATTTTCCAGGATTTTAATGATTTTAAGGAGATTTAAAAGCTCGCACGTCATTTTAATAAATTTTATACCATTGTATTCACAAGAAGTGAGATATTTCGAAGGGTTTTAATCAAGAGATTTTCAAATATTTTTTGCAATTCATTTGGAATGCGTTCTGAATTCTTATCTATTTATCCTGAATTCTTTTTTATTTTATTTTTAAATTCTTCTAAATACATCTAATTCGACTTAATTGAATCGATTTGTAAATAAGTTTTTGTTTAATTTATCTTGAAGTTTGAAACTCACCTTAAATTTTGAGGTATTTCATTAAATTCTTTTAAATTCTTTTAAATGTTTCTAAACTTATTTTAAACTTACTCAATTCAATGGATTTTTTTCATATTTTCAAATAATTTTTAATTCACTCGATTGTTTTTTAAATTCAGTTTGATTTTTTTATGAATTTTATCGAATTATTTTCGTTTCCCTTAAATTCCTTTAAATTCACTCAAATTTTACTGAAATCAGTCAAGTTTTCAATTTTTTTCAATTTTTCCAATTCTTTTGAATTTATTTTGAATTTAAAAGGATTTCAAAAGGTTCTAAAGGATTTGAAATATTTTAAAGTATTTTAAAAGATTCCAAGTCATTTTCAAGAAATTTAAGCAATTCTAAGGAATTTCCAAATATTTTTTGCAATTTATTTGGAATTCGACCTGAATTATTATTAATTTATCCTGAATTCTTTCCAATTTTTTTTGAATTCTTCTGAATTAATTCAATTCTACTTAACTCACTGAAATTTTATTGTAATCAATGGATTTTTTCGATTTAAAACATTTTTAAATTTTTTTTCTCAATTAATTTTTTGAACGGAGAAAGTAATTATTCCATTTTTGGTTGATAACTGATGCTTTTTCTTTTAAATACAAACTATTTAGTTGAAAATTCAACTGTTTTGGTAGAAAATTTATCTAGTTGGTTTTGTTTGGAAAAATCAATTGTTTTGTGGAAAATTTATGTATTATGTTGAAAATTCGTCTTTTTTCATTAAATTTAACTGGTAAAAAATTTTCTTTGTTCAAATTGATTTTTCAAACTGAGAATGTAACAATTCCATTTTCAGTTGAAAACTTACGTGTTTCTTTAGTTTAACTATTTAGTTAGAAATTTAATTATTTTGGCAGAAAATTCAACTATTTGGTTCCGGGTGGAGAATTTAATTGTTTTGTGGTAAATTTATGCATTTTGTTGAAAATTTGGTAGCCATTTTTTTGTCAAAATTAACTTTTTAAGAGAAAATTTTAAGTATTCCATTTTTGGTTAACTTCATTTTTAAATTATTGCTAAATATTTTAAATTGTAGTTTAAAAATGTTTATTAATTTTTTTATTAAACTATTTGGTTTTGGGTGGAAAATTTAATTGTTTTGTAGAAAATTTATGCATTTTGTTAAAAAATTGGTAGGGATTTCTTTTTTATGTTCAAAATTAACTTAAAAAAAAAATTGTTACTATTCCATTTTTGGTTAAAAACTTACACTTTTTAGTTGAAAATTTAACTATATAGTTAAGAATTAAAATAATTTGTTGAAAAATAAACTATTGTTTTAATGTCTTTTTTGTGGTAGAAAATTGAACAATTATACATTTGAAAAAAATTTAAGTTAGTTGAGGAGATATTCACAAGTTTTGAGAAGGCCTGAACCTAATTCAAAACTCGAAAAGATCGCAAAAATATGAAAAACTACATTTAGATTGTTTAAGATTTCGAAATAAAAATTTGAAGCTTTTACAACATTTTCAAAGGTTTTAAAAAAATATAAAAAATTCTTAAGTTGCGGGGAAAATTTAAAATAATTTTTATTTTGAAAAATTAATTATAGGTAAATATTTAAAAATATTTTAAAAAATATCCAATTTTAATTTATAAATTACGGTTGAACCATTACTAATTTAAAAAATAATCGAGTAAGTTTGAGATATGTTTATAAGTTTTAAGAAGATTGCAAAATAATGTAAAGCCTAAAAAGATTTCAAAACACTAAAAATGCTATGTAGATTTTTGGAAGATTTCTAATACGAAATTTATAAGATTTTAAAGCGTATGAAAAGGTTTCGAATGAGTAAAAAATTTGTATCAAAATTACAAAAAAAGCTGACAATGATTGTTTTTGGTTGAGAAAATTATTCAAAAATAATATTTGAAACGATTTTTGAAATTTTCAAAAGAGAAATGGAAAAATTTAAAGATAATTTTTTTAAATTTGCAGGACTCCCATTTAATTTTGCAGGATTTTCAAAAAATTGTAGGAATAATTTGAGTTTTAAGATAATAAAATTATCATTATGTATTTTTAGTGTGCGATTAATTCTTTTGAAACAAAAATTAAAAAAAAATATAAAGTAAAAATTATTTGAATGTTTTAGGTGACTGCCATTTATGCTGTGAACTGATTAATTAATATATATATTCACATAAGTTTTTATTTTTTCAAATTAGATTTAAAGGTTTTTAATAAATAAAATGTACAAAAATAGAATTTGAAATGACAAAAATATTGTAAACATTATTTGAATCTTTAATAAAAATAATTGTGTAATGCTTTTCATGTTGTTAACTGGATAATTAATTATCAACCTATTCTATTAACACTTAAATTTTCTGAAATGAGATTAAAAGATTATTAATAAATCAATTATGTAATTTTTTTCAATGTTCGTGATGTTGGGAAATGATTATCTGAATTCAATTTTTTGAATTATATGTATATATCTTTCAATTTTTCCTGGAATCAGTATAAAAGATTATTCATAATTCAAATTTTCAGAAATGCAATTTGAAATTTAAAATCAAATATAAAGTAAAAATTATTTGAATGTTGTGATAAAAATAATGTTTAATGCTTTTTCATGTTGTGAAATAATTAATTAATTAATAATTTACTCTTTTTAAACTTAGATTTGTTATAAAAACGATAAAAAGTTATTAATAAATAAAATTTTTATAATTAAAATTTGAATTTAGAGAAAAATATCAAGTAAAAATTATTTGAATGTTTTAATGAAAATTATAGTGTAATGCTTCTTATTTTGTTAACTAAATAATTAATTATTAGCTGATTCATTTTTGTTTCAAAAAATAAAATAAAATAAAGTTGAATTGCCATTATTTTCAATTGAGTAACATGTATTTATTATTTACTTTAAGGTAATGTAATTAAATATTAGCTATAATTTGTATAATAAAATTTAATTTTTTATTTCAAATACTTTCATGACAATTATATAATTTTTTTTAAATGTTTGCGATGTTGTGAAATAATTATCTGAATTCAACTTTCACAATTATATCTACATATGTTTAAATTTTTTCTGTAATCAATATAAAAGTTTAATAATAAGTGTAATGTTCAGAATTAATACAATTTTAAATGAAAAAAATATATATAATGTAAAAAGTTGTTAAATGTTTCAATGAACTGTTTAATTTATTATTGGCGAATTAATTTTGTTGAAAATATTAGATAACATAAGGATTGAATTCAGATTGTTCTTCAATTAAGTAACACAAATTGATTATTTACTTTAAGGTATTGTAATTAAATATTTGCTACTATTTTCATCTTTAAATTTTATTTTTCCTTTAAAATACCTATATTATAATTATATATTTTTTTAAATGTTTGTGATGTTGTTAAATAAGTATCTGAATTCAATTTTTAAAATTATATTTGCACATATTTTATTTTTGAATTAGTTTGAAAGGTTATTAAGAAATTAAATACATAAAGAAGTGCAATTGTAAATGACATATATGTATAATATAAAAATTATGTGAATACTTTAATACAAATAATTGTTTGATGCTTTTCATGCTGTGTACTGATTAATTAATTATTAACTGATTTTATTAAAACTTACATTTTCTGGAATCAGTTTAAAAGGTTATTCGTAAATAAAATTTTCAGAAATAAAACTTATTGACTAATTAATTTTTTTTACAATATTAAATTGAGTAAAGTTTGAATTTTAATTTTATTGCTTCCTCGCAGAGAAAGCTTTGTAATGGTGACATTTTCGAAAAATTTTTAATTCATTGAATTAAATGCTTGTTTATTTAAAAATGTCTAATACAATGTTCTAAGCAAATGTCCGGATGTGTATGTGTGGATGTGTGTGTAGATGTGCGTGTGTGTGTGTATTTAGATGTGTGTGTGTGTGTAAATGTCACACTTTTTTGTGAACACGAAAACTTGAAAACGGTTGCAGATAAGTTGACAAAATTTGCGGTCTTATTTTCATCGCTAATATCTTGAAACTGACAGAAGGACTTTTAAAAATATTGATTGCATTTTTTCTAGCACTTTATGATACTTTAAAAATCGGTTCTTTATAGTAAAACTTTTTTCATTAACATGATTTAAAGTTGATGCAAAAACAGAAAAGATTCCTTAGCTTAAAACGAATCGATTGACTTATAATATTAATATATTTTACCAAAGAGTAAGGAAGTTATGTTCATTTATATTATATTAAAATTCGATTTTCATAGTGAAAATTTTCTCATTCTCATAATTTAAAGTTGATGTCAGAATAGAAACGACTTGTTGATTCGAGACTAATCGATTGACCTATAGTGTTGAAACATTTTATTGAAGAGCAAAAAAGCTATATGGTAATGCAAAAAATTTAAAAATACGGTTTTTTATAATTAACATTTTTTCATTAACATAATTCAAAATTGATGCACCGACATAGATTCCTTGGCTTGAGACGAATCAATTGACTTAATATTAATACATTTTATTAGATAGTAAGGAAGTTATGGACATTTATATTATATTTAAAATGGATTTTCATAGTAAAAATGTTCTAAATTTCATAATTTAAAGTTGATGTCAGAATAGAAACGATGTATTGATTTGAGACAAATCGGCTGACCTATATTGTTGATACATTTTATTGATTAGTAAGAAATCTATATGGTATTGCATAAAATTTAACAATACAGTTTTTTATAGTACAATTTTTTTTATTAACAGAATTTAAAATTGATGCAAGGATACAAAAGATTTCCTGTCTTAAGATGAATCGATTACCCTGTAATATTAATATATTATATCAAAGAGTGAGGAAGTTATGCTCCTTTATATTATATTAAAAATCAATTTTTATAGTAAAAATGTTCTTATTCGCATGATTTAAAGTTGATGTGAGAATAGAAAAGATGTGTTGATTCGAGACGAATCGATTGTCCTATATCATTGATACGTTTTATTCAATAGTAAAGAAGCTATATAGTAATGCATGACATTTAAAAATACGGTTTTTTATACTCAAACTTTTTTCATTTACAGAATTTAAAATTGATGCGAGGATTTGAAAGATTCCTTGGCATAAGATGAATTGATTGACCTATAATATTAATATATTTTATCAAAGAGTAAGGACGTTATAGTCCTTTATATTATATTTAAAATCAACTTTCATAGTAAAAATGTTCTCATTCTCATAATTTAAAGTTGATGTAAGAATAGAAAAGATGTGTTGATTCGAGACGAATCGATGAACCTATAATGTTGATTTTATTAAAGAGTAAGAAAGCTATAGTTATGTATATTTGAAAATACGGTTTTTTATACTGAAACTTTTTTATTTTAATATAATTTAAAATTGATGCAGGAATATAAAAAATTTCTTGGTTTAAGATAAATCGATTGACCTATAATATTAAGATATTTTATCAAAGAATAAGGAAGTTATGGTTAATGATATTACATTAAAAATCGATTTCCATGGTAAAATTTTCTCATCCTCATAATTTAACGTTGATGTGAGGATAGAAAAGATGTGTTGATTCGAGAAGAATCGATTGACCTATAATGTTGATAAATTTTATTGAATAGTAAGAAAGCTATGGTAATGCATAATATTTGTGAATACGGT
>JAUELO010290043.1:0-15261 GCA_032357855.1 Amphibolips quercusostensackenii | reverse complement strand
AAAGATATTTATAGTACTTAAAAGGTTGAACAATTTATCTATACAACTTTTTTAAATGAAAAGAAAATTATCAGAGTTATAGCATTTTCAAAATTAAAAAAAAAAACGAAAATGGAAATTTTAAGCCAACTAACGCACGATATGAAAAAAGTCCAAAAATAAAAAACGTTTCTTTTTGAATTTTCTATTAGATTATCATAACAACTCTTTAAATTTAAAGAAAATAAAAAATTCGAATTGTGATTGCACAAAAAATAATAAAAGATACAAAGTTTTATTTGTTGGTCAAAATATGCAAGATACGAAAAAATATATAAAACAAAAATTGTGCAGCCTAAAAAAATCTACAAATTTCCTACAGATACATTTTTATGGGACGCGTAGTTTTTGTTCCATTCATAGAAAACAACATTAAAAATAAAAAAATTAAATTTTTTTAAAAACGACACATTCTAAGGAAAAAATAGAATAGACAAAGTTTGTTTTAAGGAAGAAAAGTTTTAAATTTGTTATTAATCGCTTTTTGATAGGATAGGTAGTTTTAATTTCAACCACAAAAAATGATATTCAAATTTAAAAAACTAACTTCTTGGAAGAACGACATAAACTAAAATAGTATTTTATTTAACAAAATTTTTTGCCTAAATTATATCTAGATATTTACTCAGAACTACTTTTTTGATATTATTTAAAAATTCTCATCATAACTAGAAGGCATTAGTTCATAATAAAGACCAAGTTCATTAGCCAGCCATTTTAATGAAAAATTCAAAAAGTTAGAGCACTTTCAAAATTTTCGAGATCAATTTTTTAGATTTAAAAATTCTATGGACGGTTATTAGTAGTATTCAAAAAGACGAACAATTTACCATCATAACTTTTTTTGATAAAAATGAAATTAGCGGACTTACAACATTCACAAACTACTGAAAAACAAATGAAAATTAACATGTTAAGCCAAAGAACGCATGATATAGAAAAATGGCAAAGAATGACGCTCGCAAGGTTGAGCGCGCCAAAGGCTCTATCGGCCTTGAGAAACACATTCTTATAACAATACTCGCACTTTGCTCTCGATTTTTCATATGTATTTATATAACTTATTAACCTCCTGTAGCAACAGTTTTGGTTTGATTTCCTGAAAATGATGCTAAACAAGTTACAATAACATTTAATTTAACAGAATTTTTTATTTAAACTATATGTACAAATTTGCTTGAAATTATATATAATACGCTCGCTGTTGCGCGTTTCGCGGGCTAATGTCGCTGTGTAAGCTTTATCGCTGTTACATGCTTTTGGTTTAAATACTTTAGTTTTGAATGAAGAGGAGAACTAAATTACTTAAGGTTCTATTGACATAAAGGAACACATTCTCATTCGGACACTCGCGCTTCGCACTCGATATTTGATTTGAAAATCATTTAAACTTTTGCGCTCCACGCGCGGTTCTGTGCACCGTATAATAGAAACAAAAAAGTTTAAGCGTGTTTACGATACGCCATTCAATCATCGCGCTTCGCGCTCCGAAATACATTGATCGCGCGCGTAGCGTTCCGTTTTATTTGTTCTTCGTATACAAATTACTAAATTTGTATGTGATTTCGAATTTAGTTTGCTACCAAAAAAGATCACTTTCTAATAAAATTTTCAAAATTATGAAACAATATTTTTAATTTTAAATAAATTTGCAACCGAAGAAATGAATTTTTTACCAACAACATTAATTTTATACCAAAAAGGTTTAATTTTCAACAAAATAGAGGAATTTTCAAACAAATAAATAAAGTTTAAACTGAAGAAGATAAATTTTCAACCAATCATGGAATAATCAAATGTTCAGATGAAAAAAATTAATTTTCACAACAACAAAAATTTAAAGAACGCACACTTCTTGTTAATTTATTATTTTTAAACCTTGCGCCGTGTTCCGAAAATTAAATTTTTTTTATTTTTAATTTTATTTCCACCATTAGAACAAAAATTACGCATCCTATTAGGAAATAAGTTGCGACAAATTTGTAGCTTTTTTTGTTAGAAAACTTTGTCCATCTGTTTTTTTTTGTATCTTGTGTCGTTTGTCTAAAAATCACATTTTTCTCACTCTAATGTAGTTTTTCACGAATAAATTAAAAACAACGTATTTTATCAAAAAGTAATTTAGAACTGATTTATAGATCCTTTCTTAATACACAATTTTCGTGTCTTTATCTACATACTTTCCCATCTTGTCTAGTTTGATCGCAAAATGAGAATATTGATTTTTCATTTTTTTTTGTGCGGTAAAAATTTGAATTTTGGATTTCTTCGGAAAATTCTAAAAGTTGATGTGATAATTTTGTAGGGTGTTCGAAATGCAACGTTTTTCTTTTTCTGAAATTTTTTCATATCGTGCGTTGTTTGGTTTAAAATGTTCATTTTTTTGTTTAATTTCGTAAAAGTTATAATTCCATTACTTTTTTTCTATCAAAAAATTCATAAGGATGAACTTGTTTGTATTTTAGAGTACTACTAATAACTGTACATAGAATTCTTTAATCTTAAAAAAAATGGTCTCAAAAATTTTCAAAATGTGCTCACTTTTGAATTTTTATCCAAATTGTTTGAATAAAGAACTTGACCTTTATTTTAAAACGCTTAAATAGTATTCCTAAAGTAAATTCAATCTGGTTATTTTTTCGAAAGTTATCGTGCTCACAGGCAGACAGACATACACACCTACAGACAGAAATAGCGACAGACACATTTGTAAAAACCTATTTTATGGGTTCATGGGGGCTCAAAACGTAGACATTTGACGAAAACGGGGAGGGGGGAGGAGTCAAATGTTGCACAATTCTAATACCTTCTCTGATGAGAATGTTAAAATAATTTTTTTTATCTTATTTTTTACGATTGAAAGAAAACCTACTTAACAATCTCTTCATATGTAGAGGTTTTGACAATTTTATAATAATTGCAAATAAACTTATTTTTATCAAACTCGAACGCGAAGTGTAAAAACCTAAAGGAACCGAGCGCAAAGCGCAAGGCAAATGTGGCCGAGCGCGTAGCGCGAGATGAATACATTATCGAGTACGAAGCGCGAGATTCAATAACCGCGCACCCTCTGCGCGCTCAAACTTGCGTCTTAAAGCATTCTTTCCATGCTGCGACCTTAAGAGTGCAGTATGTTACTGTTTCTAACACTTTTCTTAATGAAACAATTATTTAATAATTTGATTATTTCGTATAAGTTGCAGTTCGTCGGCCCTGCGTCGCATGCAAGACCGGCGTTTTTTTCTGAAATAGAAATATTTTAGAGTTTGAAAATTTTACAGTTGTATTCTTTGCTATTTCATACATTGAAACAGTTGCTTTCAAACGAATGCAGCAAAAATTTGATATTTGTTAATAAAAATAGTAACAGCTGTGATATTATTACCTACGTATAATGCCATAAACCTGAAGTATTATCACGATTTCAGTGCGTGAAATCGTAATTTATGAAATACAAACAATTTTGAAGGATGCATGAGACAGAGATTGGTACATATACGACAGAAAAATATTGCTGAATATTTGTTCATTTGTTAAATAGTTTCTTTAATTTGAGAAAAATGAGGACCGTGATGGGTATTCTGTGCTCCATCTTCGGAATTTTTCCTAATCCTATTGGTAAGTATGATAATAGGTATAATTTAAGTCCACATGAAATGTACAAAAATTTTTGTGTAGAGTACGTATGTTGATGATATAATATATCGCACTGTTAGAAATATCTTGAAAATTCAATCACTTTTCAACCCCTTTTCTGGTTGAAATCTCGTTTATCCACAGAATTAAAATAAAATTCAATCAAATGTAGTTAAAAATTCATGTAAACGTGTGCGCATACATCCAGGCGCCATCATACTTTCCGCTAGCCAGATCCCAACTGACCCCAACGTGCAAGTTAGGCATTTTAGAAGAGTTCTTTCGTACGTTTGTGTTGTGAGATCCATGAGATAAGCAAAGTATTGAGGAAGATTAGCATCTTTAAAGGAAAAAAAAATTTCGTTGAAATTGAATTACCATGATGACAAAATCTAATTCAGACTATCGGTGCTATCAGCTGTATGCTTTTGTAGGTTATGTTTACAAAAACGAGTATCGAACAGTTTGTCTAAACGTGCGAGCAACTTATTATGGTGATATAATTTCAAGGAACCTTTTTCTTTCTCCTTCAAAGCTTTTTCTTTTCCTAAATATTATTTATAAACTTTATTAAACTAATGGATCTTACGACACAAACGTACTAAATGACTCTTGGATTCCTTATTAGAATTCTTTTGGTACACCTAGTGAATTTTGAAGCACAGTATTTTTTAGGGATCTTTATGTGTTTTTTTAAAATGTTTGATCATTTGACATTTTTGAGTAAAACCTATTCAATTTATTTTCTAAAAAATTATACTTGATTTGAAATTCACTAACTGTCCCGTATAATTTATTTTCGCGTTACTGAAATTTTAATTACATGTAGTTGAGATTTCAACTGCTTGATCGAAATTTCAATTACATGTGCGGCTAATTTTTCATTTACAAGTAGTAGACATTTCAACAACATTAATTGTATAAAACTTTAACCACAAGTTGTTAAAAAATTCAACTAGATATTTTTAATAGTGAACTTGTTTAAATGCTGAACTTATTTTAAAAAAAATCATAAAATTATTTTTAAAGATTTATCATTTTAGTTGAAAGTTCATCTCCTTCGGTATTCAATTCAACTACCTTGTTAAGAGTTGACCTATTCTGTTAAAAATTAATTTTTTGGTTGAAAATTAATCAATTTTTTAAAAATTCATCTCTTTTTTTAACAATTCAAATACATGGTTAAAAGTTCGTTTTTTCTGCTTTAAGGCCTACTTTATCTATTTTAACTTCTAAGTCAAAACAACTCTTGGTTAAAATGTTAATTATTATGTTTTTCGTTGAGAATAGATGTTTTTGTGTTGAAAATTCATGTACTTTGTTAGAAATTCAATTTTCTTGGTAAGAAAGTATTCTTTTTTGTGGAAAATTCATCTTTTTCTGAAAAATTAAGTATTTAATAAAAAATGTATGTTTTTGGTTAAAAATCCAACTACGTATTTGAAGGCTGAAATAATTTGTTTACCATGAATTTTATTTGTAAGATTCACCTCCTTGGTTGAGAATTTAACTACTTTGTTGAAAATTCTTTTTTATTGGTAAAATTTGATTGATATTACCTACAAATTTAATTATTTTAATTTTGGTTTAAAATTTATCCTTCGTAAGTTGAAAATTTAACTATTTGGTAAAAGTTTCATGTATTTTGTTGAAAATTCGTCTTTTTGAGTAGAAAATTTAATTATTTTTTTAAAAACTGAATTATGTTTAAGACATCACTTTTAGGGAAAAATTCAACTGTATTAATGAAAATTTGTCGTTTTGAATTAAAAATCTATCTTTTATGGTAGAAGCGTCATCTTTCTCGGTTGGAAGTGAACTCACATAAATAATTAGTTCTTTAGTTGAAGGATATGTTCTTTTTGATGAGAAAAATTAAATTACTTATAATAAATAAACATTTATTCAGTAAGTTAGAAGAATTTTTTCTTTTAATGTAGAGTAGGAGGGAGGCCATTCCAAACAAATATTTCTTCCAATCGAAAAAATGTATTTCACTAAGATAAGTGCATATTCATTTAGCTGAGTTAAATGCATATTATATTAATAAATGTTGCCATAATTTTTTCAATTGAATACTTGTTTTAATTAAGCTAATATTTTTTCAAATTCAATATCCATGTTTTTTTTTGGTCCACTCACCACTAATACTTCTGAATACACTTAGCATTGTTTATTTTTCATAAATCCTCTCGCTTTATGTTTAGAACAATTTTTATAAATAAATAATCTCAATGAGCATATTTAATTTTTTTTATTTTGAAAATTATCTTTGAAACAAGATAAAACTTTTTACTTTCGTAATATTTTTTCGTACGACGAGCCATTATTTATTTACAGCCTTTTATGCAATATATTTTTTATAAAGCGCCGAGTCCTTGAATTATTGTAATTTTCTATGTAATGAATAATTAACTTGACCTCTTAACCACAATATTTAGTTTGCTATCCTAATATTTTAAAAGTATTAAATTATGCGTACTGATAAGAAAATCCAACTATTTTTTGCTAAAAGCTCATTACTCTCTGTTTAAACGTTTGCTATAAAATTTTAGGTTGAGAATTGATTTCTTGTTTGTTAAAAATTTTATTATTTTGTTTTTCTTTTAAAAATTCAAAAATTGATCAACAAAAATATCAATTAAATTGCTGAATTTTTAAGCCAAAAGGCGAATTTTCGTTTGACAAACAAAAAATTTTTAGTGTAAAAAACAAAATGAACCTTCAACCCAAAATAGTTAAATTTTCTGATAAGTTCATATTACTTTAATACTTTTAACATATTAGAATAGAAATCTAAAACTTGTTTTTAAAAAGTCAAGTAAATTTCCCATTGCACAGTTCAGTTTTCAAAAAAATGAAAAAGAGAAGTATTTGTTAATAACTTTTTGTAGAGTTAGGTCACCTCTTAAGAAAGAATGAAGAAAAATTTTGCGCCCTACAACATTTTATTCACCCCCCCCCCCTTCTTGATCCACTTGTATTGTACTCTGAACATGCTCAAAAAATGCTAAGTAGCAGTTTTACTTAAAAATTCATGCTAAAAACGGTATTTTTAAAAATGTTTTCTAAGTTAATTGTCCACATCGACAAGTGTCTAACAATGGTCGTTACCGACAAAGAAGGTTTAGATCTCGCCACAGTAAGGGTACGTGGGTTAGCGTTCGCAGATGCTAAGGTTGTTATGGCAGAGTCAATCGAAGACTTGCAAAGAATGTTGGGCAAACTAAATACGAGTATGAAGAACAAAGACTTCAGCAATAAAGTAAATGAAATAAAAATGATGATTTTTGAAGTAAATCATTAATCGTACATTACTAAAGCAATTGTTAAGCTCCAGTGGCCTTATAGACTGTAAAGGGTATAGGAAGTAGGAGAATTCCGCGTGAAAAAATATTTTGTTAGTGTCAGCAGTTTCGGGAACATTCTAGACGACCAGTTTCATTGCAAATGTTGAGAAAGACGCTTGTATAATTTTTTTAATTGTCATGTAAGGTTTTCGAAGTCCGATATTCGTATGAAAGTACGGTTTTTAATTTTTTCTACCATGTTCCACCACTTCAAAAAATTTGAATAAATTATAATAAATACTTGATATGTAAGTAGCCTGTGAATTTTTTTCGTTAATGTATGTATTTTTGTTTTCGAGAAAATTCGACTTGAAATATTTGAATGTCTGTCAAAATTTGAATTTCGCGCCAAAAATTGTTGAACGAATTTGTTACATGTGTTTTAATGAGATCTCTAATTTGACCCCAGGTTGATTGAAATCCATAAAAAACAATCTGAGATATATGCAAAAAGCTGAAAAACAATAAACGTGACCTTGAAAGGACATCTTCAAGGTCAAAGAGCTGAACATTTCAGGAAAGTGTTTTCCTTTTGTAACGTACACATAGGACCAAATTGGGCTGAATAAGGCTCAAGAGCACTTTTCTCATACTTATTCAGCTAGGCTAGGCCCTTTCACTACGGATCGTGCATAAACTAAGTTACCAATTTTAGGAGGGGGGGGGGTATAAACTGCGGTTAGTAACAAGTTAGGGGAGGGGGCTGTCGTGGAAGTAACTTCACAAACTTAAACAATGTTTAGTACATTTCTTGATGATAAACTTTAGGCAAGTTTGTGACTTTTGTGAAATAGGCCCCTTTTTTTACCTTTCTTAAAGAACTTATGTTTTTTCTCCTGTTTTCAAGAAAATTTACCCTTTTCTTGATTTTTCGCTTACATTTTTTTTTGGTTAAAAATTGTACTATTTGTTGGGAAATTAATTTCTTTTGTTGAAAATGAAATTTTTTCGTTAAAAACTCATATTTTTGTCACAAATTTAATACCTTGGTTGAAAGTTGTACTACTTTGTTAAAAATTTATCTTTTGGATTGAAGAGTCACCTCTTTGGTGGAAAATTTAATTATTTTGTTGAAAGTTGGTTTCTTTTTTCGCTAAAAATTAAATTTTTCCAACTGAAAATTTGAATATTGCATTTGTAGTTGAAATTTTTTTTTTCAGTTAAAAATTCAACTATTTAAAAATTAATCTTTTTTAGTTGAAAATTCATGTATTTTGTTAGAAATTCGTGTTATTTTTTGTAGAAAATTAATCTTATCACTTAAAGTTTCATCTCTTTCGTTCAGAGATTTATTTTATTTAACATTCGTATTTTTTTATGTTTTTAAATGTTTTTGATATAAGTTTAAATTTTTTAGGTTAAAATATCATCAATTACTTCTTTATTTAGGATTTATCTTTTTTTGTTTGGAAACTCAATTACGTGGTAGAAAGTTGAGCTATTTTGTTAAAAATCAATTTTCTTCTTGTTGAAAATCAATCTTTTTTATTAAAGATTCAATTTTTTAGCTGTTTTTTTGTTCAATTAAACTCGAAGAAAATTAATTCTTTTTGTTTAAAATTAATTTTTCAAACCTAAAGTGTAAAGATTCTATTTTGTTAAAAATGAACTGTTTATTTAAAAAATGAAGTACTTTGCAGAAGATTAACTTTTTCGTCGGGTAGAAAATTCAACTTTCTTGTGTAAAATTAATGCATTTTTTTTTAATTCGTCTTTTTGGGTAGAAAATTAATCTTCTTTTTTTAAAATTTATCATATTGGCTATAAAGTCAAATGATTTTTCAAAAATTCTTCTTTTTTTTGTTCAATTCAACTGGTAAAAAAATTCTTTTTTATTTTTTGTGGGAAATTATCCTTTTACCAACTGAAAGTATACCTTTCATTATTGGTTATAATTTTTTTTAAATGTAACTATTTTTTAAAAAATTTAGCTACTTTGGTAAAAAATTCAAGTGCTTGCCGTTAGGTGAAAAAATACAATTATTTTGTAAAAAATTCATGTATTTTGTTGAAAATTTGTCTTTTTTTTGTAGAAAATAACCCTTTTCTTAAATTCATTTTACTGGCTCTGGATTAAAATATTTTGTTAAAAATTCGACTTTTTCATTGAATTTAGCTAGTTAAAAAACCATTTTCTTAAACATATTTATTTTTAAGCTGAAAATGTAAATTTTTTCATTTTTGGCTGAAAAATCATGTTTTTTGTTGTTGAAAATTTAACTATTATGTTGAAAATTCAACTTTTCGTCTTTTGTGGTTTGATTTAACTGATATAAAATTATTTTTCCTTGTTAAAAATTAATTTTTCAAGCTACATAAAAATTCTAATATTCCATTTCTTGACTGGAAATTTGTAATTGTTAAAAATTCAACTATGTTGTTAAAATATTCAACTATTTGCTTAAAAATTAAACTATTGATTGGAAAAATTCATTACTTGGTAGAAAGTTAACTTTTTTGTTGAAAATTTATAGTGTCGGATGAAAAATTTGACTGTTTTGGGGAAAATTTATGTATTTTGTTGAAAATTCGTCTTTTTAAGCAGAAAATTAAAAGTAGGCTTGAAATTCAACTATTTTGTTCAGTTATCTCTTTTTGGTTAAAAATTTAACTGTTCTGTTGAAAACTCTTTCCTTGAGATTAAAAATGCATACATTTATACATAAAATATGTTTTAACAATTTTGATTCAGAGAGGCAACAAAGTTTTTTTTACGCAAGAAAAAATCTATCAAATGAAAATAAACTTCTTCATGCACTTTGGTTCGTCCTTATATATCTTAAATGTGTATAATTAATTTGGAGCCAACTAATTCCCTGCAATTTTAAAATTGCAAGAAATTCTTATTTTTCTTAACTTTGTTTAAACAGAAAAAAGGCATTGATTTCAAGCTGAAGCAGAGCTACGTAAAGTTTGAAATTTCACAATTTTACCTTTTAATTATTTCAATAGAGTTAAGAATGTCACACCATCGCCTTGTTTTATTAAACTTTTATATTTTTCACGTATTATATTTTTATAACCTTTTTTTAATTATTATATGCAGTCCTTAATAAATGTATTTATTTGTATAAATTAGGCTTTCAAGATCATAGTTTTTTAGGCTAATGCTTATTTAGGAAAAATGATTTTTACCAATTTTGTTAAATAATTGCAATTTTCTATAGAAAATTATTAAAACATGTTCCATATTGATCCATTATGATTAAAAGATTGTAAAACATTGTTATTTTTCTTAACTTTATACAAACAATCAGAAGGCAATATTTTGAAAATAGAAACAGACTAGGTCACTTTAACAGATTCATTAATGTAACCTTTTTATTTTATAAATAGAGTTCAAAGACGTTGCTAAAAATATATACTTTTTTATCAAGGAATTAGTTTTCCACTATTGAATTAGGAAATATCTCAATTAAGAATTAAAGGGTTGATCATGGTTTTTTGGTAATTTTGAAAGTGGCGCATATTCCGCAAGGGCTGCAGAAACTTTTAAGATCAAACGATTTTTATTCTTTGTCTATCACTTCTCAAAATGTTGAAACCTCCGTATCGTGGACAATATTGAAAGTTTGCAAAAGATGACTCCATATATCTGTAGTTTTTAATTCGTTGAAAATTTAAAACCTACATCACACCTTTCGCCTTAAAAAAACAATTTTGGTGTTAATTATTTAGCTTAAAATTTTTTATTAGTGGAGCATTTAGGCGCATTTGGCATATTGACGGATAGCTATAGTGAATTAAAAAATGTAATAATTTTAGAAAAATCGCGCCAGTCCCCCCACCTCAATATGAATCGCTGATAAATCGTTTTTTAACGTGGATCTTAATGGCGCATATCGGGACATTTGAAGTTCTTGAAGGTCATGCAATCTAGACCTGATTTTTAAAATGGGGGACTGGCGTGCACAACTTTTTTTCTCGGTGGGGCATAGAGCCCATTTGTGACGCAATTCAGTGGGTAAAACAAACCCTACAATTGTAAGTAATGGGACTGATGCAAGATACCTGCTCAAAATTTTCGAAACATTAGTACGATCACTTTTAAATAACTTAAAGCACTCTTTAAGTTAAGTATCGCTCATAGATACATGACTATGCATTGCCTGATTTGAAACGATGGTTCCCGAACATAAATGGCCAGGTTTTTGTCAAAATTTAATGCACATTCTTTGCACCGTAAGTTAGCTTAATGCAATTTTTTGCGCATTTCAAATACACTGAACTCTGGATTTAAGTAGCCTGGGTTTAAGGCGTTTCTAGAATTTTATTCCTCGGCATTTCGGTGACGCGGGGACCGCTAATCAGAAAGAGAGGCGGTGCTCAGTCATGCGTGAGCAACAGAAGCGTAGTGGGCAAAGCGGGCAGTGCCCTCAGCCCGTTAGTTGCGCCAGCTGTTAGCATGCGTTCAAATCTAAAACAAATAGTTTATACTGCCCTGAATGTTTATGTTTGTGTTTCCTGGATTTATGTTAAAGGCCACTGCAAACCATACCACAAAGATTAATCTTAAATTTCAGAAATGTATTACACCCAAGCTTTGGTATTCCTGAAGTTACAGTTTGTATTAGTGTTCTAATTATTCTTTCCGGACATAGATTACAAAATTTGGCTCTCATTGTCATTAAACATCTTCATGTACATTCTAAGAACCTAATTTCAAAAAGCCTCTCCTGTAAAGTTGTCTATAAATCTGAATTAGTAAACATTTAACCAATCAAATCAGTACTCATGATTTCAAATCATAAATCAGCTTTCTTTAAATTTTATTGATTAAAATAGTGAAATACATTGTAAGAGGCTAACTTAACCTAACAATAATGATGAAAGTTGTATTTTTCGCTGTTTTTTATTTTTCTAACTATTCTTTTAAGAAGATGTACCGGGTTTTTTATTTCTACAGAGACCGTAGAGCATTAATAATTTTAAAAAAAGTGAGTCATTAATTGCTAGCTGCAAAAATATTATACATGAACTAATAGTCAAAAGTAGCAATTTTTGTAGGAGGTCAATTATTTGTTATTAATTTGCCGTAGAACATTAATAATGAAAAAAAACTGAGTCATGAATTGCTAGCTGAAAAAATATTATGCATGAACTAATAGTTAAAAGTAGCAATTTTCGTAGAAGGTTAATTATTTGTCATTAATTTGCCATAAATATATTTTGAGAATAGGAAAAAAATTTTTTTACATAGTTGATACAGCACAAAGTTGTTTTTAACATTATTTAAGAATTTTTTTCTAAGCTGTTTTTGTTATTTATTCTTGTTTTTTTGTCAACAAGTATATGAAATATAATATTTATTGTACTAAATCTAAACTTATAGTTTTGTTTTTATATAACTTTCTATTTAAGGTTTTTTTTTTTGGTCGCTGACTCAAAATATAAGGTAGAGAATTGATAATTTTTTAAATTTAAGATAGCGGAGCGAATATGGTAAAGGTTAAATTTCTGAAATTGTTATGATATATTCTAACTGCTTTAAAACATGTCTTCTGGGTTTTTTTGGGTACCTAAGTTCGAATTTCTGGTACTCATTACGAATCCGCAGACAAAAATACAGAATTCGAAACTTTGGATCCAATATGTCGGTTAAAGTATATAAATAATCGACTTTGTTTAAAATACGCTTCTTAGTGTTTTATCGGGTCACTTATAACGAATTCATAGTCAAAAATACCAACTTCAAATTGGTGCTTGTACGACCACCATGGCAGAAGGTGCAGAACTGGAGTTGAAAAAGCTCGAAGTGGCGGGGTAGAATCATCTTCGTCAGCAGGAATAGCAGACCTACCAACAACAAATGGTACAAATTCGGATGGAAGTGGAGCGACAAGAACCAGATTTGGAACGAGGAAGATTAGAAATTCAAAGGGAAAAAGAAAGAATTAAACAGGCCAAGCATCGTACACAAATTGAGTAAGAGAGAATAGTAAATACAAAAATCGACAGACAGAATTCATGCGGAAGTCTAGAAGATTGTAACCCCTTATACCAAACGCAGGACCATTTGTCTCAGGTGCCTATTTCATTAACTTTGATATTACAAAGATCTTTGTCCGAGCTGAGAACAGAGAATATATCATCAGCTATGACCGATTTGATGACAGTAATACGAGATTTTGAAGCAAATGTGGGGTCTGAGCGAGCAGGAGCTTGAATTACAGAACTTGAAAATATTAAAATATTAAATAGTTGGTCAGACATTGTGACTTTGTGTGTGGCAAAGTTGCACCTTAAAGATCGGGCTATGAAATGTCTTTTATCCGAAGTGACTATTATTGTAAATTTTGTTTCATTCACACAAGCATTTCGGTCAACCTTTACTTATCGACACAGTACAAGTGAAAGCCCAGTAGGCACAAAATTTAAAAACGAAATTGGAACGTCCTAAAAACGTTCTTTGGACGTGCAAATCAAAAGGCTTTATTTGAAACATTCAAAAACTGTCCTTAGTCAGACCGAAAAATGTTCTAAACACGTTTCATGATCCAAATACGTCCTTGAAACGTTTCTAGAATATTTTTTGTTTTAAGAACGTTATCTGGACTAATTTAGGAAACTACAAGTTTAATGCTCAGCCGCGATTTTCAGGACACTGATGAGATGTTGCAGGAGTTGTCGCGGTTTTAGAAAACAGACAGCGTAAGACAAGAGAGGATAGCTGAATGTCCAGGAGGGAAATCAGTTGAGTTCTTCATTCGAGATGTACGTAGTCGAGCAGCAGAGCAAAAGTATAAAAAACAGCAAGTTTGGGAAAAAAGGATAAGGGAGCGGAATTAGCAGAGGCATCACGTTGCCCAAAATGAAATGAAGTGAGAAAGGAAAATGTACAAACGGTGCGTGATATGCACGCGGAAAAATCTTTAGAAAATTTTTTAAAGAAGTCGAGTAGGAAATGCAAAATTTCAAGCGCAGATTGATATGGGCGCTTCGTTCAGCACAGTTAAAGCAAAAGTAATATTACGCGAGGGGTTTTCGATGCAAAAAATAATGTCAGTTCTAAGAGATTTCGTTTCTAGAGTTGCATATTCACCCGGAATTATTAATAAAATTATTAGGTTTGAGGGATTGAAACCACGAAGGGTAATTTTCAGAGTTGTGCCGGATGATGCGCGAAATGTAAGTGTCATTGTAGGGCGAAATTTTACGAAAGCTTTAGATTTAACCTATACGAGATATGCTCTTGATTCGATATTGAGTGACATTGACTTTACTTTATTTGCTGACAATAAACAATCCAAATTTAAGTTATTTGCGAATAAAAAAGTCGAAATACATCCAGGTGCGGTAATTTAATTAATGTAATGTCAGAACTAAAATTGAAATGTTGGTATCTAATTTTGCGGAAAAAATCTCAGAAAATAGAAATTGTCCAAGAGATAGGGCAATCAATATTGTCCATTGAAAAAGTTAATGCAAAACCAAAAATAAAGGAAAGCAAATTATAGAAAACTTAAAGCAGTAACTGAACCAGTTAATTTTTTTATTCCGAACTTTGATGATTTGTTTAAGAATTTGAACGGGGCTAAATATTTTATTAAATTAGATTTGGCGTGGGGATATTCACAGGTGCCGTTAACTGACAATTTGACAGATTACACCGCTTTTATAACTAAAAGTCAAACTGGAAAGTTTAAACAAGCACTGTTTGGGTTGGCAGGTGCCTCAAAATATTTTCCAAAACTTATAAATTGAGTGTTAGGCATTGTAAGGAGAAAAGGGATTACTTTCACTTTTTTTGATGATACATGTATTTTTGCCAAGTCATGGAAACAATAATGAAAAATTTTTAATGTGTGTAGATTTGAAATCAAAAAAGTAAAATATTTAGGTTGTGTAATAGGTGAGGGGGCAATTCAGCCAGGAGAAAAAAAGGTTAAAGCTATCGAAGGGTTTCCGCGTCCTAAATCAAAACATGATGTTAGGCGATTTATGGGTCTCGCAAGTTTCTTTGGAAGCTTTACACCAAAATTCGCGAATGTAGCGTTACCAGTAAAAAATTGTTTGAAAGGGACTGTTGACCTCAAGTAGACTAGAAAGTGCGAAAAAGCCTTTTTAATCCTGAAAAATAAACTTGTAGAAAAACCGGTGTTAAGGGTGTTAAGCCCTGAAGCTTTTAAAACAGAACTTTATACAGATGCGTCGTGTAAGGATATACGAGGGTGGATTGATAAGTTTCCGGCCTGACCAAGAGATGGCGCCACTAGGCCTACCTTGAGGTGGCGTT
>JAUELO010289856.1:0-15262 GCA_032357855.1 Amphibolips quercusostensackenii | reverse complement strand
ACCCTTTTGCTGGTGTTCGTCCTTTCGTTTTAATAAGTGGCCTCTAGTTTGTCGATGTAGCTAAGATTTAGCTACTTCCACGCAGATGCTTACTCTCAAGTAGGTTTAAGGTGTACTGGCACTTAATAGTAATGTGTTGACGGGCTGTCTCTTGATTCCGAAGTTGAAGTATCGATGGTCTGCAGATGTGACAAAGCTTGTAATCTGGACGTTGACTAAAGATAGTGTATACTGAGGGCGATAAATTTAAGGTTTTTAACCTTAGACTTTAAAACTAGGAGTTTTAACTGGGAGTGTAGTGGTTGATACCATGTATAGTAAATAGCGTATCTGTCGAAATGCATATATCTATTTTGAGACATTGAAAGGAACCTTCCTCTCGATATCTCTAAATAGATAGACGTAGAGGTATCACGCATCGGAATTATAAATATTCCTACGATTATTATACAGGCGTCATAATGCATAGATGCAAATTCAAGGAATCTAACTTCCTGTTGTTTTCTTTAGGATTATTTCTAAATACAGAATAATTCTGTGAGTCTGCTTACAATCTCCATGTTAATTATATTATCGATTGTCGCTTCCAGGATAAGGATTTCATTTTTTATGCATAAGAATATATGATACAGAAATGATACAGATATGTTGCACAGCTTTCCGTATTTTTAAGGGTGTAGGAGATTAAATATATTGTCGGTTCATATCGTTATCTTACTGATTGCTTGGAGGGTGCATTACTGGTGGGCGTTGGAAAAGTAACGCGAAGTATTTGGGCTATTGCGTCGTTCCTTTCAAATCTGGATACTACACTGCGTATTAGATTTTATGAAGGTTCTTGAATTATTTAAATATGATCATTTAACTTATTTGTTCATTTATTGGATATAAATGTTTTATAAATATAGTTAATTTGTTATAATTAATAATTATTATTATGAGTCGCGAAAGGTGTCAAGAAGGATAAACAAATATTGCTTAAGCTATTTTTTATCATTTAAATATTCTTTCTTTTATTAGCGATATAAGATATTGAAAATTAAAAATGTTATTTTTTGGGTTAACTATGCAAAATACAAAAAAATCTCCATGAGAAAAATTGTTCAACCAAAAAAAGGTCTATAAATTTGATGTTGATTATCTCTTATAGGACCCGTAGTTTTTATTTCAATTGTACATAATAACATAAAGAATTTTAAAAATAAGGATTTCGGAAAACCAACACAAGATTCAGAAAAATGAAGAAACGAAAACTGTTTACTCAAAAGCGATTTTTGTAAAAACGGCACAAGATACGAAAAAAGTAAAGAGGCAGAAGTTGTTCAAAAAAAGGCCGACAAACATTTTATTATTTATTTTTTATTGAGATGCGTATTTTTTGTTTTAATCAAGAAAAATGACATTATAAATTAACAAATTAATTTTTTTCAAGACAAAAAATACAGTCAAATGTTTAATTACCTTTTGCTTATTTTTAACTGTATTTTCATTCCTATGAATTATTTAGTTACAAAACAAAAGTTACTTGAAAGTTGCTACATATTCGTAGTACACTAAGCTACAAGGTATCAAATATGCGATTTCCTCAAAATTTTTCACATAAATGTATTAATATGTAATAATTCTGCAGAGAAACTTGACTAAGAAGTCTAGAGTATGTGACAAGTGACTCCAGTTCTACACCGTTGCACTCCTGGCTGTGCTCCCGGTTGTGCTGGTGGATGTGCTCCCGGTCGTGCTGGCGAATGTGCTCCCGGATGTGCTTGTTCGTTTGGTTCTGATTCAGTGCGTAATGAACTGACGTTTCGTTCTGTAAGAAAAAATATAAAAGTTTGATATTTTAACCATCAACAGGAATGCAATTGTAACCTAGTGAGTGAATTAGTCGAGAATATTCGTGTAATCCGTTGCATCATGTGCAACGGATGGGCCGTTGCACACGATGCTTTTTCCAGTCGCCGCAGGCCAAAACGAGCAACTTACAGCATGCTCTATCAGAAAAATCTAAGTTGGTGTTGATTAATTGCTAATGTCACAGCAAACTAACAAGGTACTAGTTCGCTGTGACGCCAACAACTAGAGATACATTCGGGTCGGATGATACAAGAAAACGTCGACTTAAAAAACTTCTTTTAAACTGTATAAAAATGATAACTTAATACTAAGTTAAGTAAAACAATTTTATAAAAACTAACCACTTTATTTTCAACAGAATTAGTTAAGAAAATTGTCCACAAATTTAAAATTTCTAGGACAGAAAATCTGTAAAAATATATTTGAATATAAAAAAGCCAAATGCAAAAAAATTATGGAATTTTTAGAAAAATAATAAGGTATTTTTTTTTAGTGATTGTGACACCAATTTTCTTACTTTTAATTCAATTTGAATGCATCCAAATTTTATTTGCTACTCTAAAATTCTAAAAATAAATCGTTTCTAGTATAAAATGTCACTTTGAACGTATTTGGTATTAATAAATTCAAATTATAATCAAACTTCACTGATATTAAACACGTCACGTTCACTGAAAAATTTAACTAACATTTCAATTTGCTTCATTGTGCTATGAATAATTTTGTCACTGAAAGGAATTTTATTTCTGTCTAAAAAATTGTATGTTTGGTTTTTTGTTTGGGTGGTTATAAGAGATAAAAAGAGTGTCTTTAGATTTCCTTTATTTTCAATTAAGACACTAATAAAAAAAATTTTTCAAGAATGAACAACATTTATAAAACCGTATATGATTGTCAAAACATGTATTACAGAAAGCTACAGGATTTTACTTTTCTAATATCGGTGTTTGACTTCATTAAAACGCTTTTCATCTTACATAAATTATTACACTGGTAAACAAAATGTGACCTATGTGTTTATAAAATGAGACATGTTATTTTCAGATGAGGTTTTTGTGCTGAATCCGGATCTGGCCTCTATTTCTCTGCAGCACGTCAGGTTTTCGAAATATTTTTGATAACATTTTTTTTTGAAAAATTACAAATCAGGAGATAAAAATTTGTAAAAAAATTTTTCAATGAAAAATAATGTATGATTCCAATAGATTTTTTTAAGGCAAATCCAACGGCGGGCTTGTTTCTGTAATATCTTATATAGTTATTGAGATAACATAGAAAATTTAAGAAAAACACAAAAAAAGTGGTTATACAAAAAACTGCATACCTAGCCAGAAAAAATATTTTCTCTTCTGTTCCAGGTGTCATTCTCTTTGTTTTTTGATGCCGAAAAATTTTTTAAAGAGTTAGGGTTTCGGATATCACTGTCTGAAAGATACATGGCAGAGAATTTGTCTCTTTCTACGGAGTTGACAATTTGACGGCTTACACGTACTTGAAGCGAATCATTGTACTGTACACTGCTACATATACTCTAGGACTAGAACTTATTTCCATTGAACCCTAATTCATTACGCTGATTGTGAGCTATCATTTAATACTTATTTTGCAAGAATTGCAAAATGGAGCATAGTTTATAAAATCATGCTGACAGCTTCTGCTACGTTCGCGGTGTTTTGTCCGACAAAAACAGAAACAAAAAATTTCTTCTGCAATGCGAGAAGGTTACGAGATTTTTTTTTAGATTAAGGCTGAAAATGGAGAAACATATTAGATACCAAACAGTTGCTGCTTGAATTGTGCTATTTCATTACGGTCAGTATATCGAGGGAATTTCTATCAGATCTTCATTTTTGCTTTCCCTACTTCTTGAAGAGAACCTCTAAACCATATTGATAATTGTTATTTCTCTTTGACAAATGTTAATGGCTACTCATCAGGACGTAAGGACTTTATAATTTACCCTGATGTTTCTTTTGTGACAAAAACTGCGTCTGACCGTAAAGAGTATCTCACGGTTAATTCCACAAAGGCAAAGCAGAAGAAATCAATTATTCTGATGAAAATCAAACTATGGAACGTGAGCCGACTGAAAACTTGCTACAATTAGTCGATCAAAAAGAATTAAATGATTCGATAATAGATCTAAATTTATCTAAAAATGAGGCGAAATTCTAAAGCTCTTGACTCAAGGAAAAAAGTTTGCTTGAAAATTTGCTCTCTTGTACAATGGAAACGAATATCATCAATGCCCGTTGCTTATGCCGCCAATATGAAAATGTGCTATGATGTCATGAAACTTTTACTTGACGAAATAGATTACAAGCTACATAAATGGCTTATCTGTGGTGATCTCAAGGTAATAGGGATTTGCCTCAGATTGCAATCTGGTTACACAAAACATTGTTGCTTTGTTATGCACCTGGGACAGCAGAGCACGAGACAAAAATTAAAATGTTAAAATTCGGCCATTGCAAGAGACGTTAGAACCTAAAAAGATGAAAGTTTTTTAAAAACCACTAGTTGATCCCTAAAAGATCTTTATATCAGGATTGCATATAAGCTTGGAATCGTGAGAAAATTACATTAAAGCGATCAATAGAAACAAAAAAGCAGGTGTTTTCTTAAAAAAAAAATTTCCTAAGCTAAGTGACTCAAAAATTAAGGAGGGAGTTCTTAATGGACCACAAGTCCGACAACTGCTGCTAGATGGCAATTTTGAAAAGATTTTGACTAAACATAAAAGACAAACATGGTTGTCAGTGAAAGCTGTTGTAGACAATTTCTCAGGAAACAGGAAATCTAGAAACTACAAATACTTGATTGATACGATGTTGAAACACTTCCAGGAAATGAAGGTGGACACGTCACTAAAAATTCACATAATGCACTTTCACTTGGACTTCTTACCAGTAAATATGGGAGCAGTTAGTGATGAACATAGTAAAAGATTTCATCAAGATATCGCTACAATTGAGACGAGATACAAAGGTGAGTGGAGTGTGTAAGCTTTATCAGATTACTATTGAAATCTCATGACTGATGTATCAAATGCTCAACATCGTCGAGCATGCAAGAGGAAAAGATTCTGATCACAAGCATCAATTTATCATCATTTTTTTGACAAGAGCTAACAACGTTGATAATAGATATTTTGAAGACGCAGTGCAATAATTCGCTTCAAGTACGTGTAAGCCGTCAAATCAGCAACTTCGTAGAAAGAGACAAATTTTCTGCCATGTATCTTTCGAACAGTGATAGCCGTATAAGATATCACAGAAGAAGCCTGTTGTTGGATTTTGCATTAAAAAATGCATGGAAATCATATATTCATTTTCATTGAAAAACTTTTTTACAACATTCTCTTTCCTGATTTGTAATTAAAAAAAAAAATTAATTCACAAAATCTTGAGAACCTGACGTGCTGCGAAGAAATTGAGGCGAGATTCGTATTCAGCACAAAAAACTACTTCAAAAATGATATGTCTTATTCCACGAGCACGATGTTTAGGGATAAAGATCAGGAAGGGTGAAAAATAGTCGGAAGTTAACTTATATAGTTTGTGCATAATATCTTAAATGAAAATATATATATTTTAAATAATACTTCATGTTGTTACATCTTAAAATCCGTTTGCCTAAAATTCAATTCAATTTTTTTCATTCAAGCAAAATGGGTCTGGATATACATGACACATCATTTTCATGAAGATTCTTAAGTGTTGACTACGGTTATATAATTTGACGATGGTGGTAAGAAATGTAAGTGAAGATTACTAATCAAAGCTGCATTTCTTTTTTAACTATTGATTTAAGTATAATATGAAATCTGTCAGTTAGATCTTCACTTATTAGTTCATAAGTAAGATATATATTTAGTAAATTTTAAGATTTGTTAGTATATTTGAAGTGATCGATAAGCACAGTTAAATAATCCTTGTCAGCTGTGGAGACTATGCTATTCTGACTTTTAAACAAAAGTTCCTTTATTTTAATAGCAATTTAAGTAAATTGAGACATAAAACTATTTTATTCTTTATTAGTAAAAGTAGAAAAACTTATAGTTATTTAAGACTGGATATGATGCTTAATCTTTCTTGCTATTAATTTCTGGGTATATGATAGAGATAAAAGTGGCGACAAAAGTGAACGACAGCTTTTAGACAATTTTGTTTTATTTTGTATCTTTTATATAAAATAAATTTAGAGTAAAACGATTGTCTGGAAGCTGCCATTGACTCTTATCGTCACTTTCAAGTAAGATAACGTTGTGAATTGAAAGCAGACTCAGACCGGAATTCATCTTCTTTGTTTTATCTACAAGTGTATGTTTTCTTCAGTATTATATAATGTATTTTCAACAAAAGAATTTTTGTTCCCAGAAGGTAAGCAACAATTTTTTCCTAAAGTGAGTTATTATTCTACATTTTTCGGTTGCTTGAATTCAGTTAGGTTTATAATCCATGCAGAATTCGTAACCTTGTTGCGTTTTCCATAGTAACGAATTTTAAGCTAAGCTTTTTTATGGAAATAGCTATAAGAGCTTTATCAAGGTTAGAAAATCTACCTAATTGTGTTTTGAAAAAAGTATTAGTTACATCAGAAAATTTAAATTGTACGCTACTGAGAACTAAACTTTAAGTTTTTGGATTTCTTTTGTAGAGACTTAATGTTTTTAATGATGTCTATAATATTAAGATTTTAAAAGATTTGACCTGTATCTATGAGTATCTATCTAGTATGTACATCCATACTTTTTATATTTTCATCATTTATTTTTCTAACCACCAGCTCCAATGAAACCACATTATCCGAATTCGGAATTGAGTTCAAATTTCAAACAGTTACACTTATATTTAAATATGAAAACTTTCTTTTTAAATATTTCAGATAATAATAAAACAGGCAACCAGAATTTGTATAATAATTTACTAATAAGTGAGATATTGAAGTTTTAATTAGGAGATACTATAAATGTTTTCAAAATGATTTAAATAATTCATTTTCAATAGAAACTTATTAGAAAAACAGATTTACACAGAAGAAAAATTTAGTTTAGAATGATACAAGGTCGTTTGGCATGAATTCCGAATAAGGTGGAATCGTGTCGCATAAGAATGGATTCAAACGACCTGAAAACTTCTTTGTAGAATTATTCGAAGTCATTTTAGAATTTCATTAGAAATCCCATTTCATTAAATCCTTTTTAAGTCTTTAGTAGAATTTCTGTTCTTAGAATTTGGTCTCAATCTAACAAAAATGATTCATGTGCCCCTGCCAGTTTACTGTCAGAGAGAGATAAGGTTATGTTCGATTTAAGTGAAAACTGTATATGACCAGCAATAAACTCGCACTTAAAAGGGATTTCCAGTGTAATTAGGAATTGAAACGAAATCATGCAGAATGATAATTTAGTAGGTGAAAATTTCAAAAAAGTTTTTAGAATGTCCTGAATACATTCTATGTTAAGCCAAAAAAGGGATTCTGACAAACCAAACGTTTTGCTTACAGTAATACAAAATAATTTGAAACGTATTCCGAATGAATACAAAATTAGAATGGATTAAATTTGATTCTCGCAAATTTAATTTGAATGGACTTTTTTTGGAAGATTAGTTCTTTTTTTATTAAAAATTTTCTTTACTGAATTAATATTTTTTAAAAGAAAATTAAATTTTTTTACTGCTAATTTTACTATTTCATTTTCGATTAAAAATGAATTTATTTACTTAAAAATTAGTCTTTTTTGGTAAGCAATTTGATTTTCCTACTGTAATTAATAAATATATAATAATATATTATAATAATTTATTTTAAATTATTCGCAGTTTTGGTGTTAAATTTATCATTATAATAAAAACAGCTGTTTCGTATTTCATTCGTGTGCAAAACTACGAATCTTGCAAACCATTGAAACCCGAAATACCTCCTTTATTATGAAAATTTGAATGTTAGATTGAAAATTCGTATTTTTTGTAGAAAATTATTCTTTTTGTTCAATAATTGAACCTTTTTGTGGAAAATGTTATTTTTAATTAAAAAATTAATTTACTCATTAAAAATTTAATGTACTCAATAAAAAATTAAATTATTTAATTTTTGGTTGAAAATTTATCTTTGTTAATCAAATATTTATTTGTTTGGTTTTAAATACAACCTCTCTAATAAAAATGATGTCTTTTGGTAAAACATTTTTTTTTAAACCAAACTTTTGAACATTGCATTTCTGGTTTAAAATTCATATTTATCAATTAATAATTAATTATTGTTGTCATAAATTTGCCTTTTTTTAGAAAGTGAAACGATTTTTATAAAAATTTGCTTTTTTGGTTCTAAAATATAATAATTTTATAAAATAAAAATATGAATATTCAACTTTCAGTTGAAATGTATTTTTCTTGATAAAAAATTAAACTGTTTCGTTGAAAATATGTCGTATTGATTAAGAAATAATTTTTTCAACTGAAAATTGGACTCTATTTCTGGTTGAAAATTCACCGATTTAGTTCAGAAATAATCCTTTTTAGAAGAAAATTAATCTTATTGGTTAAAAATGTAACATTTTCATCAAAAATTTGTTTGATTTTCAGTTAACCATTCCATTTTAAGTTGCGAATTTATCTAGGTTAATGGAAAATTCATGTATTTTTGTTATGCAACTGTGTTTTTTGGTACGAAATTAATTTTTTTATTCGCGAATTCAGCTATTCTATTCACGGTTTGAAATTCATATACTTGATTAAAAATTTGTTTTTGCTGGTAGAAAATCAAATTTTTTTAACTAAAAATTGAACTATTTCATTTCTGGTTAAAAATTAATTTTTGTTTTTTAAAAATTTCTTTCGTGCTGGAAATTCCTCTTTTTTTAGAAATTTTCTTAGTTTAAAATTGAACCTAATTGGTAAAAATTTGTTTTTTTAATTAAAAACTAATTTTTCAACTAAAAATTTAACTATTATATTTCTGGTTGTAAACTATTATGTTTTGCTTAGAAATCGACTTTTTGCTAGAAAATTAATCTTCTTAGTTGAAAATTCAACTTTTTTGTTACAAATTTGTTTTTTTGGTTAAAAATTAATTTTTCATCTAATAATGTAACTATTCTACTTTTGACTAAAAATTCATCTGTTTCCTTAAAAATTCTGCTTTTTTTGTAGAACATTATTTTTTTAAACAGAAAATTTAATATTTTAGTTGAAAATTCATTTTTTTTTTGTAGAAATTATTTCTTTGATGCCTGATTGCAAATTCATCGTCCTTAATTAAAAATTTAACTAAAATTGAAAATTATATTTATGGTTGAATATTGATTCTCGTTAGATAAAAATCAGGCTGTTTAGTCGAAGATTGGCCGTTTTCGGTAGAAAATTAATCTAGTTGATTGAAAATGAAACATTTTCATTAAAATTTTGTATTTTTGTTATGAGAAATTTTCTCAAATCAAAATTTATCTATTTCATTTTAAGTTGCAATCTTATTTCGTTTAATTGAAAATTTCCGTGTTTTTGTCGGGAGATCGTGTTTTTTGGCAGAAAAGTAATTTTTTACTCTGCAAATTCAGCTGTTCCATTTTGTGTCGGAAATTCATTAATTTAGTTAAAATTTCTTTTTTGTTGGTAGACAAACTTTTTAAACTAGAAATGTAACTATTTTATTTTTTTGTTGAAAATTAATTTTTCTTCTTTGAAAATTCATCTTTTAGCTGAAAATTCTTTTTTTTAAATTAATTTTCTTAATCAACAATTCAACTTTTTTGTTAAAAAATTATTTACTAAGTTAAAAAATAATTTTTGATCTGAAAACGTAACCATTTTATTTCTGGTTATAAACTATTTTATTTCCAAAAAAATTGACTTTTTTGAAAATAAGCCTTGTTAGATAAAAATTCAACTTTTTTATAAATTTGTTTTTGTGGTTAAAAATTAATTTTTTTAACTAAAAATCTAACTATTCTTTTTCCGATTAAAAATTTATCTGTGTTGTCAAAAATTCTGTTTTTTTTTTGTAGAAAATAATTCTTCTTATCACAAAATTCAATATTTTTGGTGAAGATTCAGTTTCTTTGATAGAAATTAATTCCTTTATTCCTCGTCGTAAATTTATCCTTCTTAATTTAAAATTCAGCTCAAATTAAAATTATATTTCTGGTTGAAAATGGATTCGAGTTAAATAAAAATTAATTCTTTTAGACAAAAACATTCTTTTTTCGATAGAAAATAAATCTTTTTGGTTGAACATTGAACTTTTTTGTTAAAAATTCCCTTGTTTAACTATTTAGTTACAAATACGTCTTTTGAGTAGAAAATCCATTCATTGTGTTTTTTCGCATAAATTCTTATTTTTTTAAATATAAATTACATATTTTCAATTAACTGAGGTACTTAGCTTTTTTAAATCCCTAAAAAATTTATAATTCATTTGTCTATTGTAAAAATTTTATTTGACGCTTATCGTGCCTTTTAAAAATTGCCAAACTTAAAAATTTTTTCAAGCAGCCAATTTGTACTGATTTCCCTTTATTTCGACCTAATAATATTATTAATTTGTACAAAGTTCATGACCTAGCACTACAGATTGGTTTATTGATCATTAAAGTTTACAATTAATAATGCACGTCCCTAATTATTATCTTAGGGCAGAACATTCTTTACGGATTATGTATTTTTTCCTTAATTAAAGTTTAAAGTTTAAATTTGATGTTTTCGAGATGATTCAGTGTGAAAAAAAGTAAAAATAAATAATACTGCATAATCGAGATAATTTTCGTTCTCTAATAAGTATGACGCTATTTTATCTGAATGGTGATGCGACGGCTCGAATATTTTTATGAGACCGTATCTTTTTAAGAAACCGTTGTACATATACAGGTGATAGGGACATTAATGCCTTGTGTTTATGGGTACGCGAAATTCCTACCACGTTATAAACCTATTTTATAGGCTATGTAGACAAGCATTTTTTTATTGCACCCAGAGTGCAGCTAAAAGCTATGCTTTACACAACCCATAAAGGGCCAACTAATTTTCGAACCTTATTTACCTTATTCTTTGTTCAGGCTAAAATCTAATTTAGGCTTTGACAAACTCACGATATGCTTTTTTTACCAACATTATTTCGTAATCAATCAAATATTAACACCTGCCTTCTAATTACTGTATTTAATAAGAGACAAAAGCTACACGAATGTTTGTTTCATAAAATATAGTAGGGCCATAAATGCTGCGTATTTTTTTTTACAAATCGCCTTTATTTTTGCAAAGTCTTCTTTTTCTATGAAAAAATCAGCTACTCAGTTTGAAAATTCAAATACTTTTTCGTAAATTAATCCATTCAATTTAAAATTATCTTTTTTGCTGAATCTTCAACTTTTTACTTAAAATTTAAACTACTTAGTCAAGAATTACATTTTTTTTTATGCATACATCCCTTTGGTTAAAACTTTTTTTTGGTATTCAAAATTTTATAATTTGTTTTAAAATTCATGTATTTTGTCGGAAATTTTTTTTCGTGGCAAAAAATTATCCTCTCAGTAAAAAATTAATCTTTTTTGTTTTAAAATTCAATCACTTTGTTGAAAATTATTTATGCTGACTGAAGATTCATCTCTTTGCAAATTTTTCTTTTGTTCAAGATCTCTTTGGATAACAACACAACTTCTTGGTTAGAAATTTAACTTATTTGTTAAAAATTCATTTTTAAACTCATGGATTCATGTCTTTAATTAAAATTTTTTTTTTTTTAATTTAACAGTTCAATGGAAAATTCATGTAGTTCCTTAGGAAGTTCTTCTTTTTGGTGAAAAATTAATCGTCTTAGTTAATAATTTATATTTTCTGGTCAAATCCTCTACTGTTTGGTTTAAAGTTAAACTTATTTATTATTAATAATATTTTGTTATCATAGATTTCATATATTTGTTTAAAAATTGTTTTCTTCGTTGAAAATTCCACTGTCTGAATGAAAATGCATGTATTTTGTTAAAATTTTATCTTTTTTGGTATAAAATTATTTTCATTGGTCAAAAAAAATCTTTTTCGGTTGAAAGTTCAACTATTTGGTCAAAATTTGATCACCTTTGCTAAATATTCAGGAGTTTTGGTGAAAAATTCGCTTTTGGGTAAGAAATTATTCGTCTTTGTTAAAAATTTATCTTTTCTGGTAGAAAATTCAACTAGTTAGTTGAAATACATTATTTTTACCTAAAATATTAAAACTTTGAAGACTTTTAGATTTAATTAATTTTACTTACTTCTCAAATTTGATGCCTGTTTTGATTTTGTTAATTGTGTTCTTGTAGATTTTTCTTCCTTGATTTAATTTTTTTTCTTCTAGACCTTATGAGCAATAACAAGTTTTTAATAGTTATTTTAAATAAATTCAGATTGTGTAAAATATATAATCTAATTATTAAAAATCAAGTAATTATTAAATTATAAGACAATAATCGTTAATCGTAATGACTATTCACCACAGGTCTCATTTCCTACAATATTATGGTTTACCTGTCTATAATTTATGTAAATATTTCATAATTTGCTGCCTTATGTTTTCTTGCAATGCTTTGACTTTTATGGTATATATGAGATTCTTAAAATTATAAATTGATAATTCGAATCTTTTGGTTTAAATTAATTATCGCAAAGTTCCAGAGAATAGTAGATTATGTACCGAGGCAGTAAAGTATAAAACAACATTACTGCCGTAGTGCATGCTATACTTCATCTGAAATAGAAAGAATTAGCGCGAATTTATCTGCCCCGGAAGTGGAAGTAAAATGGCGCTTGATTCTAATGCGTACGCAAGCGCCGCGCGTGGGGCGACGCGGTAAAATAAAGTTCACTTTACGCTCCGCTCGTCCCGGTACAGTAAATAAGTAATAAATAAGTAATAAATAATAAAATAAATAAATAAGTAATAACTGCAGTTAAATAAGGGACGCTTGTTCTGCCTATTTCATATGAAATATAATAATTAAATGATACGAAGAATCAAAGAGATCGAATTTCAGCGCCAACATAAATTCATCTCTTCGGTGTCCTCACAGACTTCTATAAAGCTGAATACAAAAAATTATACAATTACATTATACCAGAAATTATATTATATTCAATTCTTGATAAATTATTTTTGTAGATTAAGAATATGTGTAATAGGTTATAATAATAAGGTACATAGAAACAGGAAGTTTATTATCAGTAAAATATACATATCATTTCAATCCAGAGAATACGTTTCTCAAACATTATTTATTGCATCTTCGTCACTTCAATGATTTAAATCTTATTTACAAACCTTTGTCCTTACATCAAGCACGTCCTTATATATCACAATAATAATAAATGTATAATTTCATGAGGTTATTATCAAGATCTTAAGAAAATATAGCTATATCTAAAAACTTACATAGGTAATGGCAATTTCCCTGCAATATTGTATCACGAAATTAGAAACATTGCAGTAATTAGACAAAGCATGCGTGTGTATTAGGATGGCCCGATAATACACATTTTGGAATTTTCGACCCGCGCAGTTGCCAAATCGTTCTGTCGTGGAAACAAATAAATGCTTATTGTTTTATTTTTTAAAAAAATAATTTTTAGTACGTTAGACTCAAATTTTGTGTCTTATGGAGTTTAACACGTAAAACGTATACCTTTTTTACTTCAACGATTCAGTTCAGGAAATTATAAGTCGATTTGTTTACCCTTTTATAAACTTGTCCTCTTTTTAGAAAAGATGCATTTTGTTTGACTTTAAATATATTAACAAAGTTATAAAAAAATTTAAGACACCTCGAAAGTTGCATGAAATTGCAATATTTGTAGACTTGTAGCGAGCCTTCGATATGATATTTCAACTTGAAATTTCCAAGAAGCATTTGTGAGGATATTAAAAACAGATTTATAAAAAGAAAATTGCATCATTTTTTAATTTATAGTTTTGAGTTATTACAAAAATGAGTAAAAATACAACTTTAGCCTAAAATCAGCTCCACTTGTAAACTCCAGTATTTATGGCAGCTAAATTAAACTTAAAAAAGGCTTATTGTTAAATGCTTAGGACTTCCAGATGCAGGGTCGACCATAAAGCTCCCTGTTATAGGCCCAAACCTGTAGCCCAGCACATTTCCCAATTTTTTCCGCACTTTCTAGAAAGCCACGCAATTTTTTCACAGTACCCAAACCTCCGGGAGACACTTGACTTCAATGAGTTAAATAGCAGAGTAATAGAACTAAAATTGTCGTCTGGATTAAACCTTAGGGCTCGCTGCAGGTTCTCTTGAAACTTTCCTATTTTAATTTGCACACTTCAAAATAATATCCAACGTATTAAAATGAACTTTTTCTGAAATAAAAAAATATGGATTTTTTTGTTTCCACGAGAGAACGATTTGGCGACTGCGGACGTCTAAAATTCTAAAATGTATATTTTTGGGTAACCCTGGAGAGCTTGAAGAGGGGTACGAGGATGATATGGAAGCTTCAAAAGATAAAAACTGCATGTATGGAGAGCATGAAAAAGGATACGAGAGGGTAAAGAGGACACTTTTATAGAAGAAATCTGCGTGTGTAGAGAGCTGAAGAAGGGACACGTGAGTAAAAAAGACACTTTATAAAATGAAATCTGCTTACACGAGGAACTAGAAAAAGAAAATGAGGGGCAAAGAGAACACTTTTGGAGACGAAGTATGCATGTGTAGGGAGCTGAAAAAGAATCACGAGGATAATATGGACACTTTAAAAGATAAAATCTGTGTGTATGGATAGCTGGAAAAGGAGAAAATGGGGTAAAGAGAAAACTTATGAAGACGAAGCATGCGTGTCGAGAGCTTGAAAATGGGTACGAGGATGGTAAGGAAACTTTAAGAGATGAGATCTGCATGTATAGAGAGCTTGCAAAGGGGTCAAAAAGGGTAAAAAGGACACTTTTAGAGACGAAGTCTGCGTGTGTAGAGAGCTTAAGAAGGGACAAAGAGGACAGGTTTTGAAACGAAGCATGCGTGTGTAGAGAGTACAAAAAGTATCGCAAGTATAATAAAAAAAACATAGGAGATTTTGCGTGTATGGATTACTAAAAGAGGAGAAAAGGGGGTAAAAGGACGCCTTTGAAAACGCCGTATGCGTGTGTAGAGAGTACAAAAAGTATCGCAAGTATAATAAAAAAAAATTAGGAGATTTTGCGTGTATGGATAACTGAAAAAGGAGAAAAGGGGGTAAAAGGACGCCTTTGAAGACGCAGTATGCGTGTGTAGAGAGTACAAAAAGTATCGCAAGTATAATAAAAAAAACTTAGGAGATTTTGCGTGTATGGATAACTAAAAAAGGAGAAAAGGGGGTAAAAGGACGCCTTTGAAGACGCAGTATGCGTGTGTAGAGAGTACAAAAAGTATCGCAAGTATAATAAAAAAAAC